>JAQIXX010001368.1:0-34724 GCA_034700605.1 Willowsia nigromaculata
CCATGTCTTCGTTTCTATGTACATTTTTAAATGGGTTTTTTTCAGCATGTATTTTATTAGCCCTTCCAGCCTTAAAGCTGCTTACCAACGAGAAACGAAGGACGAGACCAAATTTATATCCTCGTCTGACGGTGAGGAGGAGTTCGGCATTTTCATATCCAGCTCATCAACATTTAATTCAGCAATTTAAAGATCATAAAGCACGCAAAAAGTAAACACTGGCAACTGAGAAGGTATTAAAATGTTTGAAACGTGACGTCTGATCATTTTCTGCATCGCACTAAATGTGTAAGTGTCAATAAAAAAGCTCATAGACATGGACGGTTACTGCGGTTAATGGTTCGTGCACACATACAACTACACCTACAGCATCGTCGTGGTGCTAGTCGTTATCGGGTCGCTTGATTTTCTCGATATTTTCCTGCTGGGAAAAACATTTACCAATTGAGAAAACTTTCCTGGATGATAGAAAAAGTGGAAATGTGGCAGGTGGGATCGGAAAGTCATGCACATGTACAAAAACTGGTGACCAATGACAAACACGTAAAAAGTAGAAAGGAAAAGCTCAGCTATCAACAATATAATTAGCTAGTCTTGAACTCGTTGACAGAAATGGACATTTGGCTACACAATGATTACAGCCATTTTGCATGTTGAGTGCTGTTACCACTGCACTGCTAATTATTAACTTGCCGAGTCTGCTCATGAGTGTGTGATGTCCTTCTGCCGGGTTGTTAATGGTTGATTAAGATGAATCACACAAGTTATTATGTCACTAGAGCACAGCTCTAATTTTGCTGCTAAAATCAGCATCAAGTAGATTACTTATACATACATAAGGGCTAAGAAAACCCTCTTTGAGTAAATGTTGCTGTTTTCCTTGTATTATTGAACAATAAAAAACATGGCTTCAACTAATTTTTGTTGTAGTCGATTTGATCCGCATCATTGGATGGAATGGGATTCACACACGGAGTGATGTTCAATATCAAGGTGAGACTGTCTTTAATTTTATATACATGTTTGCATACATTCAGTACTCCCTGAGTATTAACTAACAAGCAGGTACATACTATAACACGCTACGCATCATTATACACGACAAAATCGTTGCTACAAACTTATTGTTATTTATTGAAGAAGCATCATTTCGTATCTGCATGGATCATGTGTGCAAAAAACCAACAATGCAGTGGCTCGATAATCTGCAATTTCTACTTCCAAAATAGAAGCATGCATACAGGACTAAGGACCAGTGTAGGAATAGCTGATAATGATATTTGCACTTAGACACAGTAACCTCTATACCCAGTAGCCCATTTCTTGACGGCGCTTCTAAAGGCTACGGATATACGGCCACGGTTAAACTGAGCATACGTCATAGTGTAGGTACATTAGAGTCAAGCACACCAACGAGACGAACCTTTTGCTGTTGGCACTCCTGCTGTTAACTTGCGAGATGCACTTGTGTTAATCATCATTTTTTGGTGAATGGTGGTACATTACTCGTTACTCTTAAGGGAAATAAGAGAGAAGCGTTGGCGGTAGAAGATTTGTGGATTGCTCACGAGAAGCTAGCTCGTTGCGTGCATCCAACGTACCCTTATGATAAAAGATGATATATTTTCAGCCGAAAGGAAATTAATACATGAAGAAAGACGTTATCTCTCTTGAATCACAGTGAATCTCACGAGCAGAGCAGAAGTGTTAGATCTTCAGTGAGAAGAACTAAGACCACGGCAAAGAGCATTTAAAGAAAAATGACAGAAATTTCATGGTCGACGAGGGACACAAAAACAAATATGAATTATTAGCACCACGTTGTTATTGCGCCACAGTTACTTTAAGCTCAAGGAGGAATCATTTGCGAGTTGTGGGTCTTATACCAAACTTTGAGGTGACGCTGTAGATTTTTAGGTTTTCCATGAAGCATAAATCTTCTGCATTATGCCATCATCATTATTAACACTTTCTATAGGGATGCAAAAGAAAAATGATAATTTGTTGGACGAGAACTTAGCATAACCGTGAATATTATATAAATTATGGTTTGATGATTAGCAAAAAATCGAAAATTGTTAGTAATGGTTGGTCACGTTTGATCAGTTTGAAGACAGTCGTTTTACAATCAAATTTTATTTGAACATTTAAATTGTCACTGCTGCTTACACACTTAAAGATGCGTATGACCGCCATCCTACCGGAAAGATATTAGGAATAAGCACTTGAATTAGTCATTGTAAATTTACCTACAATACAGTGCAACGACATTGCATTGTTAACAGTATGTTTAATGTTGAAATTTTACATAATAATTTGATCATTGAAACTTTTATGTATTAATCCTGAACCAGTTGCCTGCATCTTGTGACAATCATTCGAAACATCGTGCCTTGTGCTGTGAATACAGTATAATTTGCAGCAATAAATTTTGGTACTTGCAATTCGCAAATTGGGATGGAGGCAGTCGCAATCGCAGCTACCAAGTTCAATCATTTTATGCATGCATGAAATTGCTGCGCCAGCATAAGCAGAAGTCGTAAGACATTCTCGTTTGTGTTTTACTGGGCTAAGATATCGTTTTGAAGCTTTCTGTTGGGAGGACTTGGGAGCGTGAAAATAATTTTTCAAATAATGAAGAATGAACAGAAATGTAAAAGATGAGATAACACGCATACGTAATATTATGCTCTTATTACAAAATCGTATCGTTTTAATACTTTATACTACATCTTTTAAAATTCCATGTACTTTTATACAAAAGTCTTGTCGCAGGAAGGCAAGTTTAACTTAATTGTGTATCAAAAAGAGAAGTATGGAGTATAGGCATTGGGAATTTTTTCATTTGAAAAATGATGTTTAGTGCATGAACAGTTGATAGTAATGCAAAGTGTACTTTATTGCAAAGTTCTCAAAAACGAATTGCGATTTAAAGACATTTTTTGTTTATTGGCCCATAATTTTTGTACCATTTCACAACATTGCAAACCTTGAAAGTGGAGCTTAAGCATTTTGCTTTTTGCGAAGATGGCAAGGATAATATAAAAAAAAGTCACAGAAGATTCGAATCCTTTATGTTTTTCTGTACGATGAGAGTTTTTTTTTATTCCTTGCATACATCAACGTCACCATGTTCTATGAATGTAACTTACTTACTCGTGGTGTGTCTTACATGTCTACATTACTAACGGTTTAGTCTCAAAACAAGAATTAGAGATATTTCAAAAAATAAAGCACAACTGGAATCCTCATTAAAGCATTCCAAGAAGTCATAGCATTCGATTTCTACCCAATAGCCTGTAATATCAGAAACCGCAGCTACATGCTACATTAATAACAAGTAATTTCAAATCTGGCTACAAACTTTGCAGGGCTGTCACATTAATTCTAATTGTTCAAGATCAAACAGCAGATTTTTTGATGATGCTCTAGCAAACCCAAAACAACGACTAGAAACAAAAGTACGTGTGCGTTTGGACGTGGGTTCTCTGTAAGTAAGTTCAATGTATGCAACGTTAATAGTAGATTATCATGATCATCATTGCACTAGCAAGTACCCACGTACTTCACCATATGTTCAACCAATAAGCAGCTTCGCCAAATAATATTCACCATCACATACCATAATATTAAATAGTGCCTATTGCATTATCTTCATGAAGTTGTTTACCTTGGGATATACCCTTTGTCTTAATCATTATTTATACAACTTACGCATAATGCACATATGCATGAAAACATATTTCTTATGATATAATACGCATTTACCTACGCATCATATAGCTGAGAAAATATGACCATGCGAAACATAATGAGCGGTTATCGCCATAATGTAATGTTCATGATGCATACCCACAAGCACATAAAAAATGTAATATTTCCTCTGCCTTAGGATGATGCGATGGTACAATGCAATTTATAATCCATAATATATAGCATTAAACTGTAATGACTATTATATAATGAAATGGAAAAAAAACTTGCATTTTCTTTGCATATAGTCATCTTTAACAGCTGCACTGCTTGAATGCTGAGACTCTCAGACCTCAGTTTGCACACCTATGCCAATATGACTAGTTAACTAACTTGAGAGCTTTGAGATCGATTTTCTGATTCAGACAATTTGTTCACCTTTACCTAGATTGCAGGATATGTAGTCGTGGCGTCGTGGACGTTGCTGGTTATTTGGTTGCAATGATATTGTAAAAAAATACACTGATGTTCCTGTCTTGGCTATTCTTGTTTTTTTTTTGCATGTACATGGAAATCAGCTTTCTTGATCGACGAGGATGATCATGATGACGATGGCATACTAATGCTGGTTTTTGTGGATATCCTTCTGGTAGACCAAGAAGTGGAACTTCCCAAATTCTCTTTATCTTTTTACCTGTGTACGCCTACAAGTGCCTTCTTATGCCTTTGTCTTCTATTTTCTATTCAATAATATGCTTTAAATTTTGCCATATATCTGAAAACAGTGCAATATAGTATTATAACGGCTTTACCTGCAACCGCCATCACTACCATCATTGGATCACTATATTGCCTACATTTTAACTAGATATTAGTTCATACGCACATGCTATATGATTACATGCCTGAATTTTCTTGAAAAACATTAGGATGTTATATTAAGTTGTTAACATGGAATGGCAAGTGGATTCTGTGTTTTAAAATGTCTCTAATTGCGCCGAGTTGATGTCGATGACGATGACTATACAGCTCATATTAAATTATCATAATAACATCAGAGTTGTTTGTTGCGGTTGCAGTTAGTTACTTTTGACTGACGACAGCCAACAAGTACACCAGCACACCCTCCATATTTTAACAAAGTACACTCAACTTGCTAAATCAGGAAAGGGGCATTTTGGAGCTCAACTTAACAGTTGCGTGAGAAATGCCTCATCATCACAATAGGCTTGACCATACAAAGATCAACAGTGACACAACAAGACATGATGGTTCTGAGATGTGAAGCTAGCTGAACGAATTATCATTATACCGTCTTTAAAGATTTGGTCAAGATTGTCTTGTGTGGGGCTACAGTGTTTTCAAAAATATTATATATTATGAAAGATTTTTTATGTGAAGGCTGAAAGATAAATGGACTCAGCAAAGTTTTTTCAAGAAAAAATTTAATTGAAACAAAATGTTTTAAAGTGTTCTCAGTGCTTGTGTAGAGAGCAATAAAACATAATTTTTTAGTGGCTGACACGTTGACAGTGACTCATTTCTGTTGCACTTTGTACTACACGTCTGTGCCCTTTCCATTGAGCAGTTGATGATTTTATAAAAAGTTTTTATTTTTTTGCAATTTCTAATTGTTTTGTGGTATCCTGCCATGTATTTACAACAATGTAGATTTGAAAACCCCAACAGTGATTGCTTTAGCAAGAAATAAAGCAAGCAAAATATATTGACCGCGAGTCGCGACTTTGTTTCAGTGACAAATGTACAAAAATGTAGATTTTTTGTTTCTTGTGTTTTGCTCCAGTTACGATGACCAAGACTGATGTTTGAAGGTCTGCTGCCAAAAAAACGACTGATATTGACCGGAATTCCTAACCTTTCCTCTACAGACATAGAAGATTGCGAAACCGGTCAAATAATAGCCATACACACACAGTGTTCAAGTTTAGTTTGTGAAACGGTATCGGATCGGAATAAAAGATGCCATGTCATGTCCGTGATAAATCTTTGTGAAATGTTCCTTGTGTGTGGTGTATTGGTCCAGGATTGGTTATAAATAATGTCTATTCAGGATCCTTGGAATTTTTTTGTCATCAAACTTATATGTCTCCGACATCATCGTAACTTTTTCTGTTTGTGCTTAAATTAATAGAAAATAATATTCAGTGGATAGTATTAACCTTTGCGTTAAAAGTTCCTCTACTTGAGGTTTGACTTATAGGAAAGTCGATACTTCTCATTTATCTGACATCAAATTCTCATAAAGGAAACATCATCATGGGCCGGTTTGCACTTCCAGGCAGCCACTCGGCAAAGAGTTGGGATCTGAACAATCCACCGTGAGTATAGTTCTCCATTTGTTTTAATTTTTTTGCTACTTAAAGTGTCACAAGGATCAATCATCTACAATCATCTTCCTTTTCACTAATGCATGAAACATGTAACTTACTGCGATGTATGCATAAACAATGGGCGAATGGGTGTGATGAAAATCAAAATTTGTGTTATTTTTGCGTTTTGTCCCATAAACCACAGCTTCCTGTTTGGCTCAAGTTAGTAAATTTCTAATAGACGCTAATAAATTTGGCAAATCTACCAAAAAATTTTGAGGCATGTGCAATTATTTAATATTAGCTGTAACTAAAAGCATTTGAATACCTACAGTTCTAAAAACATTGAAGTTTTGAACTTGAAATTAAATTATTCAGAAGAGTCAAGGAATGGCTCATAGTCATTTACCCTGTGTTTCTCAGAACTCTCCTACATGACCTTTACCAAGATCAACAAGAAGATCTTCAGTATTTTTCCTCCTCACTACACTCATGGAAATATGCACTGATTATGTTATCGTGCCATACTACGAGTACCCAAAATTTGCAATAAAATTGTTAGATGTGTTTTTGAATTTTTAGGTGTAGAAATAACAAGGGAGGAAAATTTCAATCACGCAATCTGTGTAACACGAAGCGAGCAGTCAAACCTTTGTTTTTATTAGCACGCATATAATAACTCACGCATTTTGTACCGTTATGTATACATTTTGTTCATATTGTTTACAATCCATGTAAATAACATATAACGTCGCTTTAAATTCCAGTGACATTATACTCTAAGGTCAACCACTTATGCTATGCGTGTTATGTAAACGTCTTGCTTACAGGCCTGACATTATGGAGGAACCGTCAAGTCCAACGAAAGCCAACAACAACAACAATAAAACTACGAGCAGCTTTAAGATGTTCTCCTTGCTGGTCTGGAAGAACTACAAGCTGCAGATGCGTCATAAAATTCAGACAGTGACAGAAGTTCTGTTGCCTCTACTTTTTACTATAGTTTTAGTTATTGTTAGAAACATTGTTCCTTCTAATCATATCACAGAGCCAACTATCTATGGGCCACTTTTAATAGAAAATTATCCTCCAATTATCCTTAGACAAAAATGGTAAGCAAATAATAGCCATTCATATGATGCCTAAATTTTCCACTTAATATCTGTCTAAATATATGATTCATGAATTCAATCTTGAAATGCTTTTAACAGCAATGAAATATATTACACTCCTAATGATCCTCTGGTCAACATGATTATCGAAAAGGTCAAAGAGCGCTACTTTGACAAGGTCGGGCTAATGTACAATTGTAAGTTTTCAAATTGAAGTCAGTAAAACTTTTATATCAATTTTTCCAGGGACACTTGACATTTACGATCTACTTTCTGCATATATTTTTTCAATAGTCACAGTTTTTGAGACTGAAGAAGAAATGGTGGAGGGGTATAAACAGTCTGCGGATAATTCCAATATACACACCTCAGTAGACTTTGAAGCAACAACGCCAGTTTTGGCTGGAATAACATTTGAGAATATCAATGGATCTTTTCCTAAGGATATACGCGTAAGTTTCATGCAACTACTAGTATGTATAACATGAGGTTTGGTATTTGATTGGTTTTGGTTGTAAAAGTACTAACACGATCTTATTATTTCCATGTATTTCTTTCCAATCTGTTTCCAGTACAAGCTTCGGTTTCCTGCGAATCAGAGAAGTACATTCGACTTACTCAGCGAAAGGTTTGGAATAAAGCCGGCATGGTTCACCGAGTTAGTATATCCTCTTTTCCAGTTGCTTGGTCCTAGATCAAAAGACTCGTTATCTGGAGGCCTTCCAGGTCTGTCCCAAATCTATTTACATCACACATATTTCATGCAGAGAGAAAAAAAAATCATCATTCAATGTCACTTGCTTAATTGTTTAATTATGTGGCTGTATATAGCAGTTGATGGGAAATCATTAAGGGTGGTTCTCATATACTTGTGATTGTTATTAAATTCAGGTTACAGTGAGGAAGGTTTCCTGTATTTGCAATATGCAATAGATAGAACAATTACTAGAGAACTTTTGGATGAGTCAGAAGTTGGCAGCTATGACAAGTACGACATCAAGTTGCAACGGTTTCCTTATGGCGCTTACTATGATGACAAGTACCTTTTCGCACTCCAGGGATGGCTCCCAATGATTATCATGCTCAGTTTCATTTATCCCGTGATTAATATAACGAAGTCTATAGTTTATGAAAAAGAAAAAAGACTGAAGGTTTGCGCACATTAAACATTGAAATGGCAATCCCATAATGGAAATTAATGTATCATGAAACACGCGATAACAATTAATGTTTTCTCGAATAGGAATATATGAAGATGATGGGATTGGATAACTGGCTGCACTGGACAGCTTGGTTCACAAAATGTTTTATTTTCCTAATTGCGTCAGTTGTACTAATGACGATTTTCCTGAAGGTACGTACATTGTATAAATTGCATAATCGAATTGCAAATGTATCCAACCTCCAATTGATACTAATTTTATGCATAACATTATGTAATATCTTGTTTTTTCAGGCAAAATTTACAAAATCTCAAGACTTGGCGATTCTATCCGCCAGCGACGGAACTGTAATTTTCTTTATCTTTGCAGTATTTTCTTTCCAAATTATCTGTTTCACTTTCTTCATATCCAGTATATTCTCCAATGGTATGTGCATGTACAAGTTCAGTCTCAAGAAAAAACCAATTTATGTAATTGCGTAATCATGCAGAAAGAACAATTTGGAATGATGAATCACCCATTTCCTTCCTTCTTCCTCCTTTTTTTTAGCAAACGCTGCTGCAACTGCGGCAGGAACGGTTTGGTTCATGCATTACGTGCCATATGGATTTCTCCAGCCTCAATACAATCTTCTCTCACGGACCACGAAACTTGTTTGCAGCTTTCTCAATAACACAGCGGTAGCCTTTGCGTGCCAAATTCTCTGCATGTTTGAAGGCACTGGAGCAGGTTGCCAATGGTCAACTATATTCCAGGCATCTGGCCCAGACGATAACTTTTCAATGGGAGACTGTATCTTCATGATGATACTCAATGGAATCGTCTACCTGGCCATGGCTTTGTACATTGAAGCTGTCAGGCCAGGAGATTATGGAGTTCCTCTACCTTGGAACTTTATGTTTACGGTGAGTGCCCATTATTATTACAATCAAGATCATAATTTGCCGAACAGTAGTAAGAAGAAACGGAAGGAAACTTTTCCTCAAAGATTCGCTCCTTCCATTTCCATATTTATCATAAAAAAGTAATACCAAGTTCATGCTTTTTAATCATACCCTTTACTTTTTTGGTTCACTGATACCCAAAACGCACATAAAAAAGTAGCTGCGCATCCTAGTATAGTGATATCCTCTTCCACGTGGAAATGAATAAATAATATACAAAAATTATCTGCACAACTTACAAAGTTATGCATACCAGAGATGAACTTTTCTATGAGTATGATTACCACCAACCAAACAAGTTTGGCAATGGCTTTGTTTATGTACGTAAGGATCGCGAGGATGATGATGACTACTAGTCCCGTCGAGTAACCTTGACCAATAGCCTATATAGCGATTGGACGTGGATGAATTGATTGTTTTTGTTTGTGTGGGGATGTGTAAAACATCTCGATATTGCATTTCCCTTCTTCTAACCTCATTTTGATGTTGTGCTTACATAACTTACATCATCCTTCCTCTATGAAAAAAAAACTTTTAATAATACCCTTTGCAATGCACTCACAATCAGATATTGAGATATGGTCATAATTAGTATGTACTATACCTGCTTTATGACTACTTGTAGTTTTGATGAGAATGAAGAGTAGCAGTTGTGGAGATGTTTATGTAATTTCATCATATCTATATGGTTTAGCTATATAATAATGGCGATAATGATAGTGTCCGCGCCTAATATTTACGATTATTAAGGTAGTTGCATGTAATGTATGGTTTACACGCATGTGTGACCACTGACCACATATGATATGCTGCTAAAAATTAAGCATTGTTAAAAGCTATGGGACATTCCATTTTGTGCAAAAGTTTATGATAATGTCTAACATTAGAGCACTATAACTTTTGATAGGCTCATCATTGCTGCTTCGGCTTTTATCATTTAGCATTAGAATTAAACGGTATTGATGGATTTCTTGTTTCCTGTCCCCTCATCATCACATTATTTAATGCTTGAAAGATGTCAATAAATGCATATTATTTTATCGTCAAGAATCAAGAACAATGAATTATTGAATCCAACTTCCTTTTCTAACAATGCCCCAATGCTAGCATCTCATTTCCTTCCTTTTCTTCTTTATAAAAGAAAATTATTCTTTGTTGTGAATTTCTTTTGTGAAAACGTGTGTTACATATTTTTTTTCAGAAATGGTATTGGACAGGTGGTACTGTGCATTCAGGAACTGTTGACGTTGAGAGTGGAGAAGAAGATGGACTTAAAAATAATCTTTTCGAGTCAGAGCCAAAGAATGGGATTGCTGGAGTTCAGATAAAAGGTCTTGGAAAAAAGTACCGAAATGGAAAAGTAGCCGTGAGAAATATGCACCTGAACATGTATGAAGGTCAAACAACTGCACTCCTGGGGTAAGATGAAGATCTACATTAAAAAACTAAAACAAGTATAATAAAAGCATACTTTTTTTCGCAAACGAAAAAAGTGGTATAACAAGTTGACTAAAGAATGTACAAGGAAAACAATTTGCTTGTGAAAAAGAGGTCACATTTGCACGAATGGTTTGAACGCAATCTCTTGTATATAATAATATGGCATCTTATATAATATTTTGATAATAAACAATTTCCTTTTCAGTCATAATGGTTGTGGCAAAACGACAACGATGAGTATCTTGACGGGGCTGATACCTCCATCATCAGGAACTGCCTACATCAACGGCTATGATATCTGCACAAATATGAATGCCGTACGGTCTAGTCTTGGGCTGTGTCCGCAACGTACGTACATAAAAAAACGAATGAAAGTGAAATGGTCATTGTTGCCGAATAAGTGTGTAGTATTGCAATGCTTATTATTGGTTTATTCGCCCGAAAAGTGACATTGAACCACTGACTTCAATTTATAAAATTTTCATGTTCTTGAACCAAACAAGGAATACTAATATGATGCATTTTGTCGTTATCAGATGATGTGTTATTCGACGAACTAACGGTAGAGGAACATCTAAAGTTCTTTTCGCTTTTGAAAGGAATGAATGAGTCATTAGTCGACAGCGAAGTGAATAGGATGATTAAAGCCCTTGGCTTGGAAAATAAGAGACACGCTCAGAGTCACACTTTGAGTGGAGGGATGAAAAGAAAGCTATCCGTTGGAATCGCATTTTGTGGAGGATCAAAAGTGATACCCAGAAATACTCTTTCATTATATTGATGAGTAGCTTTGCCTTTGCATGTACTACTCCCTTTGAGTTGAAACATCCACTAATTTTTTTTTATTTGCTTATGATTGTGATGCTGCTTAAGGTTGTTTTGCTTGATGAACCAAGTTCCGGTATGGATCCTGGAGCAAGGAGGGCAATTTGGGATTTGATTCAAAGTGAAAAGAAAAACAGAACCGTTTTGCTTTCGACTCACTTCATGGAAGAAGTTGGTTCAGAAAATGAGCTTAACAAACACATGCATACATATTCTATTCAATGTATAAGCTGTTGTGTAATAATATATTATGGATGATGATATAAATCTTTTATGTTAACCTTTAAGGCTGATTTGCTTGGGGACAGAATTGCAATAATGGCTGAAGGAGAAGTACAGTGTTGTGGCTCAAGTTTGTTCTTAAAAAAGAAATATGGTATATAAATTGGAATTTTTTCGTCTTCTTTTTTTTCTCACGATAAATTGGGCTCATTTGCTATTCAAGCAGCGCTTTTATTTTTTTGTACTTTTGTCTATAATTTGTTCAATGTCTGTAGGTGGAGGCTACCATCTTATCATTGTAAAGCAGCCTGTCTGTGACGTGGGAAAGATCACTCAAGTGCTCAGAAAGTCCATTCCAGATACGGAAATAGATCAAAACGTGGGTGCAGAGTTGAGCTATTCTTTACCAGATGTAAAATCAAAGCTATTTCCAGCAATGTTCGAAGAATTGGAGGAACGTAAAGACGAGCTTGGTATTGCTAGTTATGGATGCGGGTAAAGTATTCTTCTTAAATTTGAAACCCCATTGCCCACATCAAACTAAATTCATATATGTTGTATGTGGGCATATAAAAAGTCTATGAAAAATGCTTTGTAAAAATTATTTAAAAATTTATTTTTGCTATGTATTATTAAAGCATCGTCACAATGGAAGAAATTTTCATACGGTAACAAAACCAACAAAATTTCCATTATTATAATTATAGTACCATGAAGTATTTTTACTTATGAGACGATTCTTTTCAGGGTTGGGAGGGAAGCCGAAGAGAAATTAGTGGGTGGCCAGATGAATGGAAGTCATGCGTTGTCAAATGGAACAGTGGAAGTGGATATGGACAAGGAAGTGATATCAAAAGTCGAAGAGGAAGAGAGCAAACGTGCCACTGGATTGAAGCTAAAGTTTCAGCAATTCAAGTCAATGATTGTGAAGAAATGTATCTACGCAGTTAGAAATCGTGTGCTGCTTCTTGTCCAAGTGAGCCTAATAATATTCATCGTCTCATGCTTTCTCTCTCGGATGCAAAAATGTTTGAAGGAACTGATTTAATCATATATATTATTCTGTTATGCGAGCAGATGGGTATTCCATTGATGTACCTGATAACGGTCTTATTAATTATGAACTACCTTCCCGGCTTATTGGACCCTCCGCCTCACTACTTAACTCTAGCGGTTCGTTCAAAAGAATATTGGAACATCAAAGCAAAATGGGGCTGTCGTGTGAAATTGATATAAAATGTCCATTTCTTTTTTGTACTTTGTTGCAGAGATATGAACGCCTAGGTAAAACGGTGACTACTGTGAAATGCCCCGCCGACAACCAAGTCTGCATTTCGTACAAGGAGAACGTGGGAGAAAACTTCAGTATTGAGCTGATAGATCAGAATAAAACATTCGTTGATTTCGTCCTAGAAAAAGTAATGATGAAATGTATCAAGTCGTCTTGTACATATTTTTTATCGCTGCTGGCAATGATAGTGTGGATGATGATATTTCAAAACAGCTACGAGCTTTCTTTCTGTGTGCCTGTGCTGCATAAAAAGCAGTGCAGTGTACAGTGATATTGATGGGATTCAAGAGAAAAGGAAGAAAATAAAGTTTATGTTGCCCCTTTGTGTTTGACTGCTTACAGGCCGAGGAAGACTTGGTTCTGCTGAACTATAGGTATATTGTTGGATTTGACCAGCGACCCACTTTGCCTTCATCCTCTTCATCTGATAAGAATTACAATGAGCTCATCGGTTTTTTCAACAATCAACCTTTCCATTCTCCTCCACTCTCAATGAATTTAATCACAAATGCCATTCTGCGTCCGAAGAACCACACAATCCAGCTAACCAATCACCCATTCCCGTATACTGGATTAGACTCATTGAAACAGGCTGGCCGATTGTACACAGTCGGATTTCAAGTCGGATACAACATTGCATTTGGAATGAGTTTCCTGGCCGCCAGTTTTGTCGTCTTTCTGATCAAGGAGAGAGAGTCAAAGTCAAAGCACTTGCAATTTGTTTCCGGTGTTGAATTGCCCTTGTTCTGGCTAGCAAGTTTTCTCGTGGATCTGGTTAACTACATCATTCCTTGTTTTGGCATCTTGGCAGTCTTACAAATCTTTCAATTAGAAGACTTTGTTACACTTCAGATGCAAGCCAATCTAATGGTTCTCCTAATATCTTATGGACTTGCTGTTATACCACTCATGTATTTGTGGTCCTTTGCTTTCACTATTCCAAGCACAGGATTCACCAGAATGGTCATGTTCAATATATTCACGGGTAATGATAGAGAAAATGCTTTTAAACAGTTCGTGTGTAACAATTTTCTTGGAGAGAATGATGACAGGATGATACATTGCAAATTCGATGAGCTTTATGTGTTTTCTCTTTCTCTAGGAATGGCGACCATGTTATCAGTGGTAATAATCCAAATACCTGAACTTAGACTTGGCTACATCTCTGACGTGCTCAACAAAGTTTTCCTAATTTTCCCTAACTATGCACTCGGAATGGGCATTGTTCAACTCTCCACCAATTATCAGCTTTCTAAGCAATGTCCAAATTATAATCTGGACTATCTTTGTCCAGCTTTCCCCGATTCATTCTGCTGCGCTAAATGTAAGTCTTTGCATGAACGAATAAAAACCAACAAATCTTCATTTATATACGGATACGTTTATGCTTTCAATGGGATTCTTTTTAGTGAAAAGTAACTATTTGGATTGGGATCCGTCTGGAGTGGGTAGAAATGTCTTTTACCTCCTTGTCTCTTTTGTGGTATACTTTGCGATTCTCTTTATGTACGAGGGCAGAGTCTTCACCAGGCTACTTCATTTGTACAAGGGAAACAGAGAAGTAGCAAAAGCCTTCGACGAGGATGAAATTGAAGGTGACTTGATATATTATGCGCTTCATATATATATAGCACGCAGTATATATCTACCCATGAAATATTATTATCATCTTATATTGTATATTCTATACTTGATTTTAAATGAGTATTTTTTCGGTACAGTAAATGGTACTGTCGTGTGAAATCTGCATCATGGAGTATATTTTACTTGCCATCACTTATTGTATTGCTTTTCTTTCAAACTCATTCTTTCAGAGGAAATAGGATTAGAGGATTCTGACGTGCTTGCAGAAAACAATAGGATTCGCAGTACGAATCTCTCAGAGTTGTGCCAATCAAATAATTTAGTTTTACGGTAAGCTCTTTAATATGACGCTTGCTCCAGAAGCGAGATCGTCAACTTTCTTGAACATTCAATGAATATTTATTATGCATAATATTACAAATGAACATGCCCTAATTTATTTTGTTCTCCTCTGGCATTTTCAGTAACCTGACAAAGTATTACTCAAATTTCTTAGCAGTAGACAGAGTAAACCTGGGAGTTAAGAAAGGCGAATGCTTCGGTATGAAATGGCTAGATTTTTTATATGCTCTGATTATGAAACGTTCAAAAAACATTTTTGCTTTATTTCCATCTTGTTTTTACATGTGCGTAAAGGACTCCTCGGAATCAATGGCGCAGGTAATGCAGAAAGAGATTTTGCGAATAAATACTCATAAAACATTCATGTCTGCTAAAGTTATTTCATTTTCTTCTCCTAGGAAAAACAACTACATTCAAAATGCTTACTGGGGACTTGACTGTTTCCGAAGGCGATGCATTTGTTACTGCGTTCAGTGTTCGGAAGGAACTTAAACGAGTTCATGAGAATCTAGGATACTGTCCACAGTTTGACGCTATCATTGAGGAACTGACGGGGAGAGAAACGATTTGGATGTATGCAAGACTTCGGGGAATTAAAGAAGAACTTATTAATGGACTCGCTGACAGGCTAGCTAGACGCCTGCTCTTTTCCCAACACATTGACAAATACGTTGGAGCATACAGGTAATTTGCTCTATAGAGAGTTTACCAAATGAAAACTGATGTATGGCGTTGTTAAGTAAATTGCATATAAAACGAGTAATTGAAATTGAATTGCAGTGGTGGGAACAAGAGAAAGCTTTCCACTGCGGTGGCATTAATTGGAAACCCGCCCATAGTTTTCCTTGACGAGCCAACCACAGGTATGTTAAAAGCTCATAATTTAGGCTGCACATAAAAAGATGAAAAGATAATAAATATGTACCTTATTTAACCTTCACATGACTTTTATATAGGCATGGATCCTGTCGCACGAAGACACTTATGGAATACCATATCTGAGGTTCGCGATTCTGGTACATCAATTGTTTTAACGTCTCACAGGTATGTTCCAAGTAATATTATTGACAACATATATGTACCATCAAATTCTAAATCCAATCTATCAACCAATGTTGTAAAATCTAATTTTAGCATGGAGGAATGCGAGGCTCTGTGTTCCCGTTTGGCAATCATGGTCAATGGAAGGTTCAGGTGTCTAGGTTCTCCGCAACAACTAAAAAGCAAGTTTGGAGAGGGATACACTCTCATTGCTCAAGTCACCCCGAAAGGCTTAAATGTGAATGAAGTATTCACAAGGACCAAGCAGGTAGGCAAAAAAAAATTGCGTTTCGTTTACCCTTCCTTGTCAAATTGGAAAAAAAACTTCATCATACAATTTTTTTTGTCGTGTGATTTCATAACACAGGAGCTGGGTAGGAGACGTAGTAGCATTCGAAGCCTACGTGGAGTGAAGTCACCACACCGTTGGGAAACAGAGCTAGAGGATCTTCGTACATATATCGAGGAGACATTTCCAGGTCAGTATAAACAGCATAATGGATGTAGAGTGTATGCATACAAAGTACATTTTTATGCGTCCAAGGGGAAACATGAAACAATTTTCTCGAAATGCTTTATACAGGTTGCATTCTTAAGGATATCCATCCTGGCTACGTACATTATCATGTCACAACGTATGATGCCACTTGGGGTAAAATGTTTGCTGCGATGGAAGTGGCCAAAGACAAGTTTAATTTGGAAGCCTACTCTGTGGGTCAAACCAGTTTGGAACAAGTTTTTCTAAATTTCACAAAGGCTCAAATCAATGTGGACTCTGCGGTGCGAAAGCGTAAAGAAAACAAGTATTCCAAGATGCTTCATAGTTTTAAGAATGTTGTTGTTCCTAGCTCGTAGCCATTTTATTGAAAATGGGATTTTAAGACAATGCAAATTTTTTACCTGTTTTTTTTTTGTTAAATTCATGCGTTTACATAATGTTTCCTTCCTATATGTTGAAAATTTTTGTTGATTTATAATAATATAATTTATAAAAATAACTTTTAAAAATATATACTAAAGTGGCTTGATACAATATAAAACATTGTTAACTAAATAGACACAATTTTATAAGCAGTATTATGAATAAAAGACATTTTATGCTACATATTATTTATGACAAAGTAAAAATAGTTGTTTCAATTCTGCTCCATTTCCTCAACTATATGCAAGCGGATCGATTTTGTGGATGAAAATCCCGATCCTTATTGCGTACACGACAACTTGAGTTATTCCAATGTTGCCAATGAGCCATGTTATAAGAATAATGCACAGAAAAGAAGTTTATAAGGTCATGCGTCATATAATAAAAGACATAAATACTATTTGTTTCATGAAACATGGAAAGAATTCACGATATTCCAACACTGTCATCATAAAAGAATGCTAGAAAACAAGAAAATATATAAAAGAGCAAATGACCGATTTGACGTTTCATCCGTACTAGCCACTACTTACATTCGTGTCCGGTCCGGTAGACATTCCTCAAGTTTAACTTTGCTCCTTTCCCATAATTTCGTTGTGCCATCATAGCTAAAAAGCGATAAAACGACCTTTAATGATGAGTGTAGCTCAAGAGTTGCGACGTATTGACTATTATGATTTTTATTCGGCGAAAATTGACGAGCTAGACCGCGCTATTCGACAACAAGCCAAGAAAGGTCACGGTCATCGAAAATTACGAGATCAAACCCATCGGCTGTATAGGAACGGCACTACTCGGTATTGACGATTATAATGTTGGCTTTCCTTCACAAAATATTATTTAGAAGTATGAATTTTCAAACATTATGCAAGCAAACTTTTGATTAGCCCAACTGGAGTGCACGACTACCACAACCTGCAATGGGACCCGAGCATTTTCAGAGGACGAACTTTTCGTGACTTCCGAGAGAAAAATCTTCCTCCTAATGCCCCCATCCTTGACTTTAATAAATATTGTTGCGTAGGATGCAACACTCCAAAAGGCGTGCCGTTGAATCGGCGTAAAACCGTGGTGGGAATACCACGTTATAAAGTTGGAGGCGTCTTTAGACCTACCACCAATGACATTATTTTTGAGGAATCGTCGGGTCGTAAACGTCACAAACAAGATGAGTCTAGGAAAGAAATGGAACCATTTATCATTGAACAGCTTGAGCCGCCAGAATACGCTGAAAGGGGTTCGCAATCTGATGAGATCAAGGAAGCACCAAAGAAGAAATGTCACCATATTGCAATAGGAACCTCCATTGGTTCACAGGCAGACATCTGCATCATAGGCACTGGAAGTCATGAAGATCCCATTGTACCAATCTTATCCAATATCGGATCTAAAGTGGTAGAGCAGAGCCTGCTGGAAACATTTGAAGAGTATGAGCTCCATGCAATCCGCTCAGAAATTAGAAGCTATATGGATCAACGCAGAAACCGTCAAGCTAGAGATACTAGACGAGTTGTGAATGAGCTAACCAAAGCGGAAATGGTAGAATTGGAAAAGACACGTAGAGAGCACCAACTCCAAAAGGAACTCCAGGCTACTGACATGATAGGTGCTGTATCCTACTCTATAAATATTTGTAATGCTGTGATGGCTCAAACCTTTAACTTTCTCCGTCAACAAAAATTCCTGGCTGGTGATCTGCATGGTATCAACATTTAAAAATATACATATTATAAACATTTTTACCGTCCTGTCCAGCTACTTGTACTATTCATAATATTTTGTGTCAGATGCGGAAACGTTCAAACCATGGATGCATCAGCAAATGTATAGGCATTTGCAAGTACCGCAAATGATTGTAAACGGTAAGTTTTTGAGCTTGGAAACAAAAAATGAAATTGAGAATACACTGAGAGATTTGTGGAAAGCTACATAGCTTATGCTTATCCTTTTACTTAACTTATAGATATCATACAGCACGTTGAGTATAACAGAGTTAGCGAATTCAATCTAGCGACATTATTAAGCACAATGGAAAGCTCTGCACCAGAGGAAGTTGTCGAAACTTCTGAAGTGGAATTGGAGGAGGAAGAAGAAGAAGAGGAGGATGAATTGAGCAGTGTAGGAGCTCCCCCGAATACGGCTTCCAGCTTGCCGTATACGACTTCAGAAGCGGAAGAGGAGTCAACAGGAGCCTGATAAAGATGCCATGCATAATAATATATTATTCATTTAATTATTCAAAGTCTATTCGCTATAAGAAGATAAGAAAAATATGTAGAGCCATTAATGTAATTAATTAGCGATAGAAAAACTTTAAGATAAATGAAATGTATCATCTTCAACAATACTGTCCAATATTAAAGAATATCTACCGATTTTCATTTAATGCTTACTGCAAACTTATGGATTTTTAAAACGTTGGATAACTAAAGATTTTTGGTTTATTTTGACATACAAAGTTTATTTCATGGGGCACGCTGAACTATTCATCCTTAGCTTAGTACGGGAAAACATAATAAAATCATTTGAGTTTAAGGTTTATCGACAGTCAAGGAGGCAGCAGTTTAAAACAGGTAATAAGCATGTATGATTAAGCATTTGAAATTACTCATCGTAATTTTCGATTAATTCGGTTTTCATACTCCTGAACTACACGGAATGATTCTTCCCGGATTCTTCGCAAAAACCCTCTCCCTTTTTTTCTGTCTGATTAAAGTGCGTGTCCTTGTCCTTGTAAATACATGTCATGTATGCAAAGTTAGGCGTCTTGATTCTTTGTATTTTTTTAGGAAATTATAAAATGTTAGTGCTACTGCGCATGAAAACTAAATATTAATTTGCAATACCAAACAACAAACCAAATCACCATAAAATATACTGTTATGCAAAACAATTCAAATTAATATGTGAATATGCATATTATTGTCAAACTTTAATGAATTGTGACAATTTGAAATTCAATTTATTTCGGCATTTATGAAAAGTTAAAGTTGTTCTATTATGTGGCTAAGGGCTATATATTTCGTTTCGAAAAACAAATAGGTACACCAAACATCAAACCATAGTTTTATTAGTGACTCTTTGTTATTCAGTTCAAAAGAGTCCAATAGTATTGTTGTCATTACGTCATTCCGCTGCAAATTTTACTCACGTCTCTCTGCGTTGCATATTGCACATGGCCATTTTGTCATTTGTATTTGGTCATCGTGCGGGATGCGACTGGGTTACACAATTTTCTCTGGATTGACTTGCTGCGCTGATTGCTTGATATTTATTTTCTTTCAGTGGAGTGGACTGAAATTATAATTTTTTTAACAATAAATATACTATTCCTCTTTAGTCGCCGTACATTTTGGGCAGTGTTTCCCAGTTTAAATTGATCCTTCAAAGTTATACCAAAGGGAAGAAGGTGGAAGGACCAGCCGTCTACAGCCATTAAAATTCTTAAAGTTCGGGTAAGATTAGATACGCAGTACGTCCCGTCGATTAAAACTATGCTCGCATGATTTCTAATTAGTGTTGGTTTTGGTAGTCTAATTCTAATTATTTTTTTGGTAGGTAGCATTTTGATTTAAGCTTCTCTACACAGCAATCAACAATGGAAGTCGAAAATTGCTTCAATGATGTCGAACCTGATGTAGCAGATGATGGTTTTGGTGGCGACGAGGATTTTCACCATGAAGTTCCAGAAGAACGAGAAAAGGGCGACATTGTTGAATCGCAGGGACTAAAGAAGATGGAGGTTGTTCCTGTGTTGGAGGGTAGCGTTGGCAGTAGCTGTGGGAGTCACAGAAGCAAGCTCAGGCTTTGCGTGGAAATGAGTATCAAGACCAAAATGGCAGGAGGGAAGGAGATTCCCAACGAAGGGGATAAACCCATGGACGCGGATGTAAGCATATGATTTAATTTTGTTCGATTTTAAGTTTTAGTTGTACTCAAAAGTTCTTCCTTCTTACCATCCCATTTGAGCTCTTGTGAAACATTTGTTAAGCATGATCTTGATTCGGAAAGCGGAGAATCCAACCCTCATTAAATTAACGCAATATATTGTTTCGTTTTTAGCCAGTAATGGTTGTAGTTGATTACCCGGATGATGTCGTCGTATCGGTCAATGCGAAAATACAAAGGTTGGACAAGGACATTTCTATTTCGTCGTCTGAAGACGCTGCGCAGGTTCAAAAGGGATGGAAAAATGACAACAGGAAGGAAATGCCGTCTGATGAGAATGACAACAAGGTATAGAAAGTTTTGTAAAAAGGAAAACAAGATTCATAAGGTTTTAACAATCCCCTTTCTTCACGATTTTTATAGCTGCTGGAATCGACTTTTGTTAAAGTCCCTCTTTCTTCCACGCTCATTTATCCAATTCTTGAAGAATTAGAGACGAGTGATGTGCAAAGATGGAGCAACCAAGGAAAAGTTGCCAATCCGGCTGAGGGAAAGAGTTTGAGAAAATCCAACTCTGGAGATGCAAGCTTGTATCAGACGGTAATGGGAGACAACGGTGAAGAGGTAGACATGCAAAAATATTCACAAACGAAATGGATTAAATATTATTCTTGTTTTAACTCTTGTACAACTAACCAGCAATAATTTTATGTACAATTCATGTTTATCAACAGTTTGGCAATATTTCAGAAATTGTGAAAATGGATAGTGAAAATAATGAACGAGTTTCAGAGGACCAAGTGTCTTCAAACAATGTAATCTTTGGCAAGCATCCCTCGTTGAAACTAAATTCCAGCCAATTGCTGTTCAATTCAGAAAAGACTACTCCAGCGGAGAAACTCGTAAAGGCACTCCATATTTTGGCCCGGTACCGAGGTGTTTGGGGGATCTATGAAGATCAAACTCGTATAGTCAAACATCTGACTTATTTGAATAGGTTACTGGTAAGTTCATTCAGTTATTAACCTGCTTTCGATCTGGTTTCACAAGTAAATTACTGCCGTCAAGATTTTAAAGTTAATTATTGCTTGCAGACTATAACAGATGCATCAACGGTGCATAAAACTTGCTTGGAAGAAGACTACCTCGAAGTCCGTGGTTTGATCTCCTACTTTACTTTGGAGAAGCGATTCGAAATTCGTTCGGAGCTGCTGCAGACGTTTGCGCTGCTTTCTCAGAAATCTCGAGCTGTATCTGCCTTTATCTGCGGTTCGGAAATTCCTGTCGTTTTAGCAAGGTTATTACTTGTTACATATTTACTACCATTAATTAATTAAATATTGTTAGTCTGCATTCTGCATACCATAATTTTATGTACTTACCATGACCCTAATGTTATTTTTATTTTCAAAGGGAGGTTGAAACTGGTGATTACACATCAAGAGAAACCTATGCTTACGCGTCATATTTGCTGCAAATGATCACTGGAATGCAACTATCTGAAGCTCAATGTGGTAAGTTTTCGAATTGTGTACAATTGTTGTTTCCGAATTTCTAGCCAATGCACCTAAGCATGAGTTATCACTAATTCACTACTGTTCAAATACGTTTGTTTCTATCTAGAGGAAATTGGAGAAAAGTTCTATGGTTGTTTGTGTACCATGATCATTAAGGCTGAAAAAAATCAACATGGGTCAATGGCAGAAATCATATTCGAGATTTTACTTCACTATCACCAGCAGCTTGGAGACTCTGATTTGAAATGGCAGTCGTTATTTTCAGCTGCGGAAAACCGAATCGTTATGAAGAAGATAAAACAAAAATTATCTAACGCTCTGCTGAGAAATGGTAAGATTTGTGTTAGGTATTAAGGCTTGCGCACGCTAGATACGTTGCCAAAAATGACAACAGTAGCTTATTTTTTTATATCATTAAATAGCATCGCTAAGTCCCAGATCAGAGGAGAGGAGCCCGCCTATTGGATCGGAAGGAAAAATTAAGGAGATACTACTCACAATTAATGATTGGATTGTTTGCAATGCAACTCAGGACTTGTTTTCCAATGCAGAGTTGGATATTATTTTGGTTACTTTGATTCATAACCTAGAAAATTCCCATTTTACTGAGGTAAGAAAAGCCAAAGTTGCGCTCGGGAAGGGGACGTTATACGTAATTTTCAACTGCTTCACTTCATAAGTTTTGATTTGATTGGCTGATCATTTTCTTCTAAATGTTTTAGTTTCATCGGGAAGCTTTAAAAACGATCCATCGAATTTTATTGGCTATCAAAACAGAGCCAAGTGGACTTGATAAGCTGGAACGTTTGGTGATTAAATTATTAAAGGACTTCCAAGAATCAGGATCTGGGGATTATGATCGCTGCTATCGAGGTGTCCTCAAGAAAATTTATAAAATTGTAAGCTTCTCTTGAACCTGACCGTGTGCATTTCAGTGAATGAAATTACTTTACTAATACTGTATTGTTTTAGTAGTACGTTGAATAATTATACATGTATTTATTGATTATGCACTACATATATTTAAGTTGAAGGTACAATATTAAGAATGATGAGGTGTACGACTATGAACTCTATCTGTATCCTATCAATAATAAAAAGTAAAAATAAATTATAGTATTATTTGTCTTACAAATTCTTAGACAACGTTGTGTTGTGTATTACATACATTTCAACAGAAAATAGAAATGAAAATATGAAAACAAAGCAACAACATAGTACAACGTGATTTCGAATCGATCAATATCTACTCAAACGGGTGTATGTCATGTAAAATCATCAATATTAATTCATTCATTAGTAACGATTTCATTAGTAATTCAAAATTTGTTATCTTTATTCGAATTAGATTTAGCTCTTAGATTTTCTTCATCTTCTAATTTTCGAACATTTTTCATATGCCAATACTCCACATTTTTATCTTGAACAATCTTGGCAACTTTTCTTGGTACTGTTTCCTTTGTTTTGGGGCATTCCATTCGCGTCCAACCAACAGGTACCATGTAATACCCTGCGAGTAAAAAGCCAGAAATTAAAATTTATACAATTTAACATGCCACGATTGGATCGCTAGATTGGCATCATCAGAGCAATAGTTATTAATACTCACCTGCACTACTTATAGCAGTAGCTACTCCTAATGAGTCTTCACCAGTGGACATAATGAAATCACCATCACTGATTCCGACCTGAATGGAGAATACGAGAATAAAATATATTGATTTCGTTACAAAGGGCCTTCTTATTTACATTCCAACTTACAAATAAAACATGGATTTCAAATTAACTTACTATTCGTGCCAACACAGTATCTCCGACTCCAAAACTTGTCTCTACTTCCGACAAATCTCTGTGTTTTTCATGTATATACTCACGACGTATGATTCCTTTAACTGGATCATCTAATTTTACATTACCTACGTGAGTAATAAGGCATCGACACAACTTTTGAGTACGCGATAGTACCTGATCACATAAATCAAATCAAACCCTCAATCAAACACATAATTTCACAAAGACAAAAGGCATAGGCAACTAGACATCCCAATTTTTATAATCTTATTCCACTTACCGTGCAGGTAACAACAGCTCCAACGAATGGTGCAGTGAATGGCGGCTTCCCATCTCCTCTTTTTACTGAGACTACTGTAAGCTACACAAAGAAATATGAAATGATACCCTTGTATCATGATCATTATCGTTCCACCAAATCTTTTTCAAGTCCATCACAAAATGAAGTCCAAACCATTATTAAATCAATAAAATTATACAATACCTCTTGATCAGGGAATTCCTCCGTGCTTAAGAACCCCAAGACAGAGGCATAAATGGAATCACCGAATTCATAAGCCCCCTCTCCAGCCTCATAGTATTCGTTAGCAATGCAGATCCTTTGCCCTAGATCGGATTGATAGAAGTTTTCCATTAGTTTGGCTTTAATTGACTGACAGTCAATAATGACTCAATGACAATCCTAGTTGATATTCGCTGTAGAATGAGAGCAATTTCTCTACAACCTGCAAAACTAAAACCTGGAATATATGCACTTGCGCTTACCAGGCATACACGGTGTGCCAGTTAAAATTTTTGGCTTCAACTTTTCATCTGAGTAAAGTAAGCGTTTTAGAACAGGTACACCTTCCTCCGGGTCTATGTCATATTCTTCGTCATCTGGATGAACAGATCCAGCGGCTGCCGATCTTCCAGTAATTGTTTCGCTGGACATTTTTAACTTTTATTTTTCAGTAGCTTTGCAGGTTACAAATTCAACAACCTAAGCCCACTACTCAAAGAAAAATATTCATTCATTCACTTCAAGTCACAAGTCAAGAATGTAACAATTCACGCATTTTTCAGTTCTTCTGGAGCAAAAGTGTAATGCAAGTTAAATAGCACGTGTAATGTTTACCAACAATCGACACATTCGTTCAAATGAACTCACTCCCTCGACAGCTGTTAACTCTATGCCATTCAAGCCTCGCTCAAAACCATATGACTCGATCGGCTTCTGCAGTGCAGTACACGCACAGGATGCCGGATGGAACGAATAGGCAACAAAGGTATAGTTATCGTAGGTACTCATAGTAGCCTGTCCGCAGACACAGACTCACTGGACTGGATGCTGCATTCTTTTGTTTATTGATGAGATGAAGCTGACGGGAAATGAAGCTTTTCGAAAATAATTCATAATTTCATTCCTAAAATTATACTCTGCTAAGATAATATGCTTGGAAGTAACACGTTGATTTGCTGTATATCAAATCATAATTGATTGGGACTGCGAGGAATCGATTATGGAAATGGAGTGTAGTCAGCACAATTCACAGAATAGATTGACTTTTAAAATGTTCGATTCTTATGAATTTAGATGGGACATTGAGAATTCTATTTTATTTTTGGTCCCAGTTAAATTGTCTATAGATATTAACGCAGTATTTTAAAATAATTACGATTGTAGGACTATCATCGCCACCAGTTTGCTTATATCCGCATACTGCATGTGTATAAAACAAACTACGCTATCATCTCTGCTTGCTTCCAAACAAAAAAGAAAGGTTGTGAATATAACTTGAGTATTTCGGCTGTTTGTCAGTGAATTTCTTATCCCTGGTCCAGATTAAGACAAATTTCAAGTTGATATTCAAAGCAAGTTGACCTCGATTTAACAGATTCCAGTATATAGAAACATTTTTTCAATTAATATTTTCATAACACCAATGTTTTTTATTGAACTGTTGACGTTATCAGTATATAAAAATATTTATTCATAACAATGTATACCAAAATCTAGAATCAAAATCAAAAATGCACTTGCTTATAATTATATGCTGGATCACGGTTATTTTGTCTGAATACAAAAGATCTTTAAGAAATCTAGGTTTTCAATCACTCTTTCATTTCTTTCTTCATTCAACTGACAAAATGAATTCGCCTCGATATAGTTAATGAAATCATGATGCTTCTTCATCTCTCGTACATGAACGTTGGGGTGATGCGCAAATATGTATTTAACAACTTTGAGTAATTTTTAAAATTCAAAGCATGAGCTATTTTCAAGCTCCATGAGTCTTATTCATTCTAATCTTATTTTATTACAACCTTTCAATATTGAATATGGACTTTTATTAAATCGAAATATTTGGCATACAACATTCAACATACATAGGTACATACATATTTCCATACTTTTGGATGTGACAGAATGGACAATATGTGACGCATAATTTCGTGTCAAATGTGTGCTGTAAGTTTTAAAATTGGCTAGAATTCTGAATTAATAGATGTTTGTATTCTGGTTTGGTTACACAATTGCCAAAACTCACCCTGAGGTAACTTTTCAAGAAACATAATTTTATTTTTCTTAGTCCAATAATTGATTCTTATTGTAAATTTTGAATTGTCTACCTAACATTAGTACTATATATATTGTTTGTCTCTGGTATTGCGATTGTGATAATAATTTACGTCACGCGTCATGCGTGGATCCCACGCGTGGTTTAGATTTGTGATTGCGTGGTTGGTATAAGTTGAAAGTTAAAGCATGATAAAATATTAACACGTATGAGCGAGTGACCGAGTGACGACGACCACTGAGGGAAGGAACTTCCACTTCTTTCATTTTGCTACAATATTATTAAACCTTCATCAACTAAAATTCAATTTGCTTCATCGTCCATTTATAATACAAATGACAAGCAAGACTACTTTTAACACGAATCATACACTACACTACAAATAAATACTGTCAAATGCCAGCGTATAAATCATTCGTTGTTGCTGAGTTTGCTGGCTTATCTAAATGCATATGTTTATGAATTTATTGCTGGATTTCACTGATAAAAAAGACAAGCAAATATAACTGGAATTCAGTGAATTTCTAACAATGATTCAATCATAGATTTAAGATTTCATAACTTCATAATTATAAATCTTACTGAAGAGTGTAGTGTTATGCGTTCATTGATTAATTTGCGAGCAAACATGTAAATTGTACACATTAAGCTTATCAATCGCTCTTTCACTCGAACGAGTAAAACCGTGGACTGAGTTATAAAACCTATTTTGAAGCAGGCTCATTGGATAGAAATAATATTCAGTATACATGCAACAAATGCACTTCTGATATTAGAATTGAGACCGAATATTATGTCCATCAGATATGCATGACGAGTAGAATCAGCAGAGGAAACAACAACGATGCTAATTTCTTTATTAAAGAGCGGTTTATAAAGTTCAACTGTCACTTTTGTGAAGGTCGCGTATGCACAACCTCAACACTATGAGCAGGTGCTACAGCAAGAGTAGGCAATGATCCGTGGCAGCAGCAGCGTAATATTAACAAAGGATACCGCATTGACCATACCCAGATAACATGATGTACAGTATTCAGAAGCAGCCGAAAATTTTATCAGCAAGAAAATCAATAGATCAGACTACATCTTTAGGATTGGTAAGTGTGTTACGCTCCAATAATTAGTTTTGAATGAAAACAATCGCCAAGTGAAAAGGACATGTCATCATGTCAATTTACAGTGAAACAATGCAAAATGACAATGAAATTGGATTTTTTTGCAAACTAACAATCAAAAAATTTCTAACACGTTCAGACTTTGTTTTTGCCGCATTATAAAAGACATGATGATTAAAATATGTAATTCTAGGGAATTAGTGTGCTTCAACTAGGATTCGACCTCTACAAGTTTAGTCAACTTGGGTTCGACAACGATGAATCTCCTTTGCTCGACGATAATTCCAAATCTCAAGAAAAAGAAGTACACTATGACTTGGACTGTGGAGAAAATGTTAAAGCATTACAGAAAGCCGCAGAAACAGTTCCTTGCACAAAAACTGTTTTGTCGATTCCCCAACAGGAATTAGGAAGTAAAATACACTATTCAAGATGAAACAAACATTTCTTCATTCAATTTTGCATTTATTATTCTAAAAATCCGCATTATTATTTTTAATGCCATTTTAGGATGCTTTATCATCGGTGCGATGCTATCTGCCCAATTATTCCTGGTTATTGTGGATATGTTTTTGTACAGATTTCTCCTCCCAGCCACACAAAAGGTACAAATAATAGTTTCGCTCTTACTTTCATTTGTTACTCCGTCAATTTTAATTCTTAATCACTTGAATAGTGTTCACAAATGAGGATCTAGTTTTGCGATACAGCAAACGATAACGCTGCGCTAATACTATTAAGATCTTACTACATTAGCATAAAAGAGTCATTGAGAAAACATAATATCAACTAAATAAATCAGTACGTAGAATATAAGAGTGTAAAAATCTTTGTAATTACCACGAGGAAAAAGAATTTCTTCGTAGTAAGTATAGTAAATACAGTACAGTTAATCTCTCAGCATCTCATTAACAAAGAAAAGAAAACGCTCTCTAGGATGACAGACCTACTTCTGTGTTTATTTTAAAGAATACCCACAACAAACAAGCTACTTCTAACATTGTAATTTCTCGCCTTGTTGTTGTTCCATAGGAAAATATTTGCGACTGCTGGCTCGGATTATATCTTCAACTTTCATTGTTAACCTACAACGTGGCTGAGATTCTGATCGTTGCCCACAATGGGATATTTGACGGATCAAGTGTATTGCTGGCAGCGAGAGCCATCGTGCGTGCCTTATCGATTGAAATGATATACTTATTTTTGCGAGAAATGGAAGACAAACAAGAGACAGATGTGTTCCTGTACTTAATTTTAAATGTATGAGTTTGCAACTTTGTAGAGAATGGCACGTCAAAAAAAAGTAATAAAAAATTGTCGCTTTTCCTTGCTGATGTATTTGCTCACCAAGAAATAACCGTAAATTTGTATTATTCTTACGAGCCCTGTCAAACATTCAAACAACTCACACACCTATTTTCTTATGGTTATAAAAGTTGGTTCCATTATACGCGTGTGTACTTCATTTTGTTTCATCAGTGATTTTTTTTATACTTTCGCTGCCTATTTTTATTGGCCTTCTGAAAGACGCTGCTGATATTAGAAAAGAAAAATGTATTTGCAACTTAGTTGATAAAAACCGTGTATATACTAAAACCGAGATTGGAAAGTTTAGATTTGGTGTATGAATAGAATAGAATGAATAATGTGATGTTGGTTTTTAGTATGCGTATTTACTAGATGAATGGATTCACAATAGTTTCATGAAGTATTTTTAGCGTGATTAATTTCACTTTTTTTCATCAGCCCACCATTATGATTTACGCTCGACTTGTCGTTATAAACCTTGATTTTGATCTGGCTTACAATTTGAGACGCCGATGCATGTTAAGTCTTCGTAGGAGGCCACTTCATGCATATTTTACAAATATGTATTCAATATACAGCGATGGCGGTGTAAATGCGATTCTATTTTGTTGCTGACAATGATTGAAATGAAAATGACACATGCAACAATGAATGGTCAGTCATACAAACACAAGTGCATGTATCTAAATCCGTCTTGATTGATTTTTAATCTTGAAAATGTATAGGTAAGCATATTATTTGGAATTTCAAGTTCGGGCTTGGTTTAGTAATTAACTTTTACTATCGTTCTACCCACACCTAATGGCGGACGGCGGACGCTTCTAAATATGTTTGGATTTTCAACATAAGCGTGAACTGGTTCATTCCTTCCGACTTGTCCTACTCTTAAGTGACCTTAGAACTGCTTGTGCTCGCATACATAAGATCCCGTTGAACTGAGGCATGTTGATTCTTCAAATCAATACATTGAGGTAAGTATATGAATTATGAGTAGGTTTTAAATGAACAATTAGAAACATTCTTTGATTGCATTTTGCATCCCAGTTTGCCAAAAATGGTAAAAAGCTGGCAGCAGTCGTAATTAATATATTAATTATCACGTGTTTTTTGTTAAGCTAGTTAGACCGGCCAAGAAGTATGAAGTTAATGTTGCATGCAATAGCTCGTTTAAGTTTTTTTCTTAGAAAGAACATAAAGCGTTGTCTTCCGGTAACAGATCCAGTAAATGTTTATCGAGGCCTTTTATTTGCGGGTCAGAGAAAAATGTTCTTGCCATTTTATAAACGCTATAATATTCAAATAATATCTGTTACAACAAAGTGGAATGTTATTATCCTCTGAAGTAGAAAGATAGTGTGAATCATGTGTAACCCCATGAACATTTCATCACCTCTGTCAAATCCTCATGATGCCTTTAATTTTATTGTCATTTGCAGGGCAAATTTCCTCTCTTACTTGTTTAAATGAGATGTGTAGTAAGACAAATTACTTTGTAATGATTCCAATTCATCTTTTTGGACGGAATGTATGAAATTTTTAAAAAATCAGCTACTTTTTTATTACTGTATGACATAAAGCCTTTTATAGCTCGCAGATTGTTGCATAATCTTTGAAAGAAGGGCATGCATTGCATGCATTGAAAAAATTCAATAATATTCAATTTTGTACGTATGATGCACACTGCGCACCCACAGCTTCCTTTTCTTCTAGAGAACATGAATAACGTGATATACTTTTTAGTGGTTTTGATCTGATTACCTCTTTTGTTTTATCCAACGTAAGCGAGTGTAATCAGTGACAGTAAATTATGCACGCACAGTAGTTGTTGTGATGATGTTCAGTTCATGCATGTGATGTAGCGCTAATTTTATGATTATTGAAATAAATATAAAATATCTGTATCAGTCACATCAATCATACCCATGCATCCGACTTGCATATGAACGAGAGGAAAAACAAACTCAATAGTTACGAATTACGCCAAATTGTTTGGTCGACAGGAAGTTCTGCAATTGATATACCATCTATGAACTACTTCATTTAAGTGATACGATGAGATCCCTCATTTACTTCCCAAACTTGCTTTATTACGCATAGCAATCATAATCAATGTTGTATGAATGAGGTGGTAATGGTACTAAAAGTTTTATGATTTAGTCGATAGCAGAGAGATGCTCACTTAATCAAGAATAGATAATCAATGGATCAATATTGTTATTCAATCAGATGTAAAATTATAATTTCTTAACTGAAAGACAAAATGGTTCATCAAGTATGCTGCCCATGTGACATCCGCACCAAACCAAAATTTATTATTTTTTAAAAATGTTTGCAATGAATATATTTTTGAGCATACTATAATTAGTATGCATAAGTAAATACTACATACCTAGTTACACATAATTAGAGCAGGTATTTAAATATGGTGTCCATTTTGTTCCTCTTTTCAGGTAGATCGTTAAAATAACTTGTATTCGGTAGCCCCATCTCAATTTTTCTGTCTTGCAGTAAAAATCTATGAAAAAAATTAAATGGCAGCACATGTACATCGATCATATTTGATTTGCATAGACTCTAAATATTTAAGGATAAGGGTGGTAGAAGAATTATGCTTTTAAATATTTTTAAAAATTATCTTTCATATCATACGGTTTGTGATGGGTAGGTCGTCGTTGATTCGTAGAATCTATGTATGTGAAAAAATTGTCGCAAATCATTTGGATATAATTTTGTCACCTCTATAACCGGCTCATTAAAAATGCGGTATATATCAGAATCGACATTGCGCCATCAATATTGAGGAAGTACGCACATTATATAGCAAACCCACTAAATCATCGCATCTTCTCGAGTTTGATGTCTCACATCACATTCATGAAATTGCATTGTGCAATTTTCAAATTCTAGCTATAATGCGCATGCTTAGCTGTCAGAAATGGTTCCTCAAAACATAAACAAAAGAGCAACAAGCAGCAAGGAAACGATGAAAAGCCCCTTCTTAACTTTTAATGTTCACCTTTTAAGAAGTAATTTAATGGTTCTCTTAAAGCACTTGCATACCTAATTACCAGAGTTATTTCATGATTACACTTTTAAACATTATTATGGCATCTTAAAACTATAGAAAAACGCTCAGCGAATAATTATACTATCAACAAGTCGAATAAATATTTGTGTTTTATAATAGCCCTAATGTCTAGATGCATTTAAAAAGTCATGAAGAAAGCTCCACGTTCACGACTCATACAAAATCTAACAATCATCATCATCATGACACTATATAACCATAGCCGACGATAAAGACAGTTATCACTGGCGAAGCCAAATAATACATATTTACATATTTGGCGACTGAAATGGTAGAAGTTGCAATGAAATGGAATGATTGTGCCATATTTTTTAACTACACCTATTTTCATGACGATCGTGTTGGATTTCCTGCGTGGCACAATTACCCCCACTTCACTTTTCTTCTAAGGAAGACATAAACACAGCTTACACATTCAATTCAATCCAATGCTTCAATTTCGTTCCCTTACTCCATCAATAATAATATTAACAGATTTCGCGATTTTTAATGAAAAATAGATTGCAGGAACGGAGTTTCAAATGAGGTCAAGTTTTGAGATGCAAAAATGGTCTCGTATTCTTGTGCACATATCCCTCATACTCATACATTCATACATAAGTGACGCTTTCGAACAATCAAAGCGAATTACTAGCACTATTGTCTGTCGTATGGTAAGTTTGTAACAGTTTTTATTTATTTTAATTCGTTTATTGACAATTGACCGCTTGAAGAAAATGTAACGTAATCTAATCAACAAACTAATTTATACAAATACCGATGGCCAATGACAAAAAGGTCCACAACAATGTACGCATATAGGCCGTGTTGAGGTTATCTTTCATAGATAATCGATTAAACAATGTGGTTTCTCATCAAAATTACTTCAAAAATGTTTAACTTCTTTACACAACATCTTGTATTTAGCAATACATTAATGGATTGATTTGTATTCCTTTTTTCCTGACTTTAATATTGAAAGAAATAAAAGAAACAGGTAAGCTGTGCATAGCTGCATTTCAGTCTTTCAAATGTCCTATTTTTATTGCGTGCTGAACTTCAAAGGTTGTCCATTGTTCCTATTGTTAACACATGTGGACATACACCGGCACTGTATATGAACGGAGAATAAACATGTACAATACATATTTTAAATTTTCAAATTGAAATTTTTATATTGTTAACCATATCTAACCATAAACAAAAAAAATGTGCAGAGTCCTAGTTGCCTGATTCTGCAAATATATATTCGACAATTAAAGTGTCATCATTACTCATCCTTTCATTGCACCATGAGTAGCTCTGTGTGTCCGCATATGATGCAATAGCAATATTAGTGCAACAAACAACACACGAACGATCTGATAACATGAGCATAAAGATTTTCTTTGAAAAGTTTGTTTCAACTATCAACTACCTGACTATATGCTAAGAGCAGAGCACACACTTGAAATCACCTAAAGTTTGTTGTCTTGTCTTGAATATAGTGTCCTGTTTTATGTGTATTACAAAATTCTGCCAAAAGTAAACAAAAAGTTTGCTGAACGATAAAATGACAGTGAATTTGCCAATTTGCCACACACAAGTTTTGCATTGTAATGAGATGAATAAAAGTGCAATAAACGCGTGAAGCATCTTTCACGAGGAGGAGGACGTTCGGTGAACCTTTTCATAAAGAATCTTCTCATAATCTCATATATCGTTGTCATTAACTCTTTCTAAATCATTTGTCGATATAATGTCATTAAAATTAATGCAAAATGTTGTAAGGTTATCATATATGCTAAGTCGACAAGAACTGATGTAAAAATTATGTACCACATACTGACATACTACATAATATGCTATACAGAATACTTAACAATGTGCATTTAAATGGTATACAGATTTGTAATTTTATTACTCCTGTCCGCATTCTTGTATGACCATATTTTACACCAAAGAGGAGACACACTTTTTATGAAGGAGAAATGCATGTTATGCATGTGCACAACAAAACATATACGAAAAGCGAGAAATTCGAAATATGGATAAGAAGAGCATGATTTTGTGATTATCATCCTCATCGCTAACAAAAAAAAACTTACAAGATTACATCTTTACGACTTTTACGTTTGGGTCTCGAAATATTTTCGACGATTTGCCTGTGTGGGCTGTACTGTAAACTGTCTCTGCGATGGCTTAAAGGCTATAAAGGTGACTTGGAAAGAGAGTTATTAAAATCATACGCAGCATTATTCATTCCTGTTACCATTGTTTGCAATTGCAAGACTCTGAGATGATGTGCGATCTGGTATGCGCAGGACAACAGATATAAAATGAGGTATTGGCAGGATTGCGAATGCTACAACTTCGTAATGGCTTTGTTTATTGCTTGGAGGTTAGTAGTGGTAATAGGCTACGGCTGTCAAATCTTGAGCATTCTTGTAAACACTTCCTTCCCAAAACTCTTTTGGCAAACTTTTTCGCTAAACTAAAAAGTACGCAACAAAACCGGTTGTGGCTATGCCAAGATTGTCGGGCCGGGCCAAGCTGCAGATTAAGAAAATGCTAGGGATGCGGCATGCG
>JAQIXX010001369.1:0-34717 GCA_034700605.1 Willowsia nigromaculata
TGGCGTATCATGGTTCTTTTTTCAGACACCCTTCATTTGAAAGAGCTGAAATCTTAAGCTTTCAGTAGTTGTACTAACGATGAAGTATGTTCATCACTAAAGGTTCACAAATATAAACATCTGCAATCTATCCGGATCTGAGTTACATACACAGAAAAATTCCATAGTTAGAAAATCATAACGTGTAGTTAGTGAAAATAGAAGCGAAACATAATGGTAGAAACTGAGAATTTTAAAAATTGTTTCTTTCAATTTGCATTGTATAACGTTTGTCCATGTAGCTTTTTAAAACACAAACCTTTATAAATTATGAGATGTATAGTTTTGCTTCACCCATCCTCATGATTTTGATATTTCAATATTCAGCTCACGCAATATAATAATTTATTTACTCGTTGAGTTTTCTTCTCTGATATTAGTAAAGGGGCTAGTGTAATGGACTGATTAAGAGTTTCCAACTCTAAATCTTGTTTTACTTAAAGTTTGCCTTCACCGATAGATGGAATTGAAACCATCCTTTTATGTTGTAAACGCATAGGTAAATCGTTTAACATTCTTAAAAGTTTTATAATCTTGGTGTGTCATACCGTTGAGGATTCAACAAGTAAATAGTAACTAACGAGCATGCACACATATATGTAGGTAATCAAACTTTTACACAAAGGCAAGGCATTTATTAGGCAACTGTTTTGCTGATTAATTTAAAGATAGGAAAATGATCAACTATTTATTTCTCTTCACATGCTTGCTTGAGTGAAATACAATCATTGAATTTGCCATAAGCACAAAATATCTCTTCAAGTCATTTTCATCTTGAATTCATGTTGAGGAAGTAGTTTATCTCAAAAATTTATCTGCGTAATCAACTCAGAGGCAGTTACGTTGTAACTTTGCAATGAATTCAGTATGAGGATTTAAATTAGAGAGAACTTTTTATCTATTTCTTAATCTGCAGGAGATAAGAGTAGATGAAATGACATTAATTTCTAGCAATTATAATCTTATCGATCAGACACTGCATGTTTAATATGCAATCTACAAATAAGGTATAGTCCACTCCCGCAAATTCAAGTGCAGCAAAAGCAATTTGTACTTTATGCTTCTTCTTCGATTATTCCTTATCTACAGTAGGAATATTTATGAAGCTGTGTCTGGTACTTTCCATTAAAATGTGATAGTCATATTGTTGCTTTGAAAAGTTTTTTATCACTACCGCTGTTAGGTATATGTATTTTACAAAAGGAGCAAAATGCTGTTTGTTATATAGAGGTATCTGCCTATATTTAAATCAATAACATTCTGAGATACACATGTTTCGAGTCTATGGCTATTGATCGTCAATATCAATGAAAGTTGTACGGGTATACTTTTCCTACTCATTTCTTCACATTTCATCATTTTTTTCTCCGATTCAGTCCACTCAGTCAACCACACATACCGCCACCACGGAAAAGGCAAAGGTGTCAGAATGACGGGCAGATGAGATAAAGTAGAGAGAATGCATGGATAATCGATTCAAGTAGAGCATTAACTCAAGAAGACGAAGGGAAGTTTATGTATATGGTCGAACGAATGGAATGGATGAAGATAAAGATGCCTGTTGTGTGTTGATGTTACAAGTTCCATATAAAATTTATAAGCTTTTTATCCACATTTTTAAAGAGAATTTCATCGTCAGTATACTCAGTCATCTTACTGATGAATGACGACAGAGTGCCAAGAAAATCATTCTTCACTTTCCTGCACAACTCTCGGACTGGGTCATTTACGCAAGAGCATATCACTCACAGGTTTATACCAAACTCGCCAACAAAAGTCTATTTAAACGTCCATAAAAACGTGCGATAGGCTAAACCGTTTACATGAAGAATTATAGAATTTACATCGTCAAGTCGGTATACTTTGAAAGAGTGATGAGAGAAATTACTCATTCCAAGGAGTCAGATCAGAATGATGAATTGAGAAAACGTTCTTAAATGCCAGAGAATTGATCCCTTTCATGCGATACTTGATACTAACATAGCATGGAAGAATATCATCATCCAATGCGTTATTTATGCGTACTACTTATTAGCCACAGTCATGGTCAACCTTTTTTATGCGATCTGTAGGAAGAAGCAATGGACGTTTGAAAATGAAAGAACAGTAACAAACAATAAAAAGGGGTTGAATAAAACAATATCTGATGACGTCTTGTGATACGCTTCTGCCTCCGTAGCTAATAGAATGAACTGTGTAAAAAAATTAAAGGCATGCAATGTTTTAGTAACACTATTGAGAAGCAAAGCAACCGAGGAATTTCGATCTCCTCAAAGAAAATAGCGTTTTAATAACGATAACATGCCGTATCGTTTAATTTTCTCTGAAGAAATCAGACGGATGTGGTGAGATTTAAATGGTCGGTAACTGTATGTGAACACACAAATATGAGCTATATGGATATGTAGGTATTTTCTACATCCCTATAAAATAATATGATACGATATTCCTTTTGTTTCTTAGCCTTCAGGTCTTTCTTTTGTACCTTCGTCCTTATAATCATATTTGAATGATAAAGTTCAAGGTTTTGACTTGCTCCGTGCTCCATCATTCTCGTAAAAAATACTCATCATAAATATTTTAATGTGTTCATGCGAGACACTACTGTGAGAAGTTTTCATTTACGTTACTCCAGGTGTTGATGTGAGATGTTGATTGATAATATGTAAAACTTCAACCACACGATGAGATTCTTCTTTTCTTACAGAAGCCTTAAAATATGCAGATAAGGTGAGGGTATGTGGTCTGCTGTTGATGTTTTGAATTTCACCTTTCCATTTACTCTTTCTCCAAATCACATAAATAAACTAAAATTATAATAAAATAACAAGGTGTACGCAAGTAGGCACGCATTGTTCTCCTACTACAACTGATGCTCCATAGTCTACCTAATCATTATCCGCACAATCAATTTTTTCAATCTACCTACCTATATAACTCTTTTCTATTTCACACGTGCGTTGTAAATCCCAATTGTGACTTTCTGTTGAGGAATACAACTGCGGGCTCAACTTTCAACTTTATATATGTGCGATAATCAACATCGTCGATCTCTCCTAGTCATGAATTGATGAATTACAACTACTTGCTGTTGTGCAAGCATAAACGTGTTTAGAGGGTAATAAGAATCATGGATAATTTCAAATGAAACCACACCACCAGCTTAAAAGAACAAAAGCTTGATGATAAGTATGTTATGAAGTTAAATTGGACGTCAATTGAGTAGGTATCAATTTGTTCATGGTGGTGGAAAAAATACTTATACCGAAATTCACTTGTAAGCATTGACTTTTGCTAACGTTCAAAGTTTATAGAACAGACAAACATGTCTATTGTATATAAAAAATAATAATGCTGCTACACTCTTTACGAAAAGGTGGCAATTATTACTGTTTCCACATAGTACATCATTGTGAAAAAAACCTGTGCCTATGTAGATATTTGCTGCTCACATTGATGGCAAAACACCATTATTACCATTATCGTGTGAAGCTTTACCTTCCCGGTACACCTGTAAGTCACGATTCAACATGATTTTGATCGAACAAATTAACCATCTTGCCGTTTTGGGCATTTTATGATGTGGCTAAACAAAGGGTCGAGTTTGAAGATGCTCAAAGTTAAATTCAGTACAAGAACCATCAGCGCATCAATATTCGATTGAGTTGGAACTACATCTTTGACAGAGAGAGATGAACCACGACAGCAATCAACAATCGACATGACAAGACATGACCATGCGAAGTGATGACGGGTAGTGGGCTAGGCAAGCAAAACAATAAACCTGAGGCAAATTTACAAGCAGAAAGTGATGGTCGATCTTCTGAGAAGAGGATCGGAAATAACGTTACATTGTTATTGTTATTATCACCAGAGAAAATTATACGAACAGCATGAAATAGATTGGAAGAACTGTGGAGTAAGGAAAGAGGGACCCAACAGCTAAAAGTGGAAAAGGCAAAATCATGAGATGATGGTTTTGAAGATGGAATCGGGCAACATAAGCCGATCGGATCTGATCTGTTCAGAACAATTTGGGATTCCTTTCATCATTCAATTCTTTTTCTCTGTTAGGGAGCATCAGGGTGCAAGCACTAGAACACATCCGACGAATTGTACAAGACGAACCTTGAATCAATCTCATCTGTTGCTTATACATGTGTAAAAATGTAGGTTATTTAACGCCACGTTTACGTCTTCATGAGCTTTTAATGTAAGAAAAAAATAACACGCATCGATTTGACTCAAAGTCATCATAATATCATATCCTGCTGTCGGACAGGTGAATTTACGTACTGCATAAAATGAAAGAAAATCATGAGTAACATGCATTGTAGGTTACGTACAAGAATAGTGGTATATGCCACTCTGATGCGCTTGCAAATGAAAATTGACAGATGGAATATTAGGAAGGTAGACAGAATTCGTCATCAATTTTCTCTACATTACAGTTTTTTTCGTTACGGTACTAAAGGTTCTAAATAGACTTACTTTACCAAAGAATTCCGTCTCAAAAACAAAAGCAGCTTGCTAGAAACGTTTTCTTAAGCAAATGGTATGCAGAAAAGCGATAAAATTTGAGCTGAACGATGAGAGAAGTGAATGATTAATTATCATGAAGAGATATGAATTTCCGCACTTTTTTCGGTTATACCACAGCAATCAGACGTCCTCACATAAAACATCAAGTGTGTGGTACGTCCTCACTAAATTGATGTTTGACCGAAGGCATAACAGACATGGAATTCGAGGATAAGATTGCGTGATGCTTTAACTTTGGTATGCCAGCCAATAAAGTATACTTTAAATGTGATTAGCTCCCCTACATTAGGCTTTAAAAGACAAAACACCATTAAATAAAATGTGCCTTTTCCCTCGTGCTAATACATAAATGTAGAATCAAACGATTGGTAGTAATACCCGTTTAATATTCTCTAATAAATTTCCTACATGAATAACACTTTGATAAAGCAAAGTTGAATTTGAACGGGGGAATGGCGAGAAACGTGTGGTTGTTGGGCCATTGAAATATATTTTATAGCGACTGAATAGCGAAAATAAAACTTCAATTTCACTTCTGACCTTAAGTTTCGTTTAAATATTTTCATTTTGAATATAGCCTTGCCTCGTATTATAATATTAAATTTGAATATACGCAAGTGTTATTGGATGAAAATTGTGAAAAATAAATTTCACGCATTTTATTATCCCTCATTTTAACAATAGAGAAAATGGTACAAGGTAATTGACAATATCAGAAGCTCTCCATGTGGGTTTCGTACGGATATTAGTAAATTCATTCCGTTTTTTATTCCTTGCTCAAATTTACACTAGTCATCTATAGCCATAGTCTCTTGGGTTTATACTTTATAATATACTTTATTCACTTCGTACAACGTTATTATGTGAATTACCATTGCACATTGGAACAAATATATCTCCCCACACACGCCATTATTCTCGTTCTGGCTAAATTCTCTACTCAATTCGTATCATCCATTGTGAAGTAGTAAACTATAAAAAATAAATAACTACCTGAATGATGTTTAAGTAAAAGTGGGATGCAAGTTGGTATATTGGGTGATATACATTTAAATTTTTCATATAAAAGGATGTAGGTCTCGGTTTTAAAAGTTCTACTCATAACATACGAGCACATATTATTCTCAAGAAGAAGCGTGTAAAAGGGCAAACTTTCATCATAACTCTTTGCTAACCAAATTCTATACCCCAGATGATTTTCAATAATGTCTCCCAATGGGTCCAACTCCATGAAGTTTAAGGACCATCACATCGCCAGACTATGCATACTAGCGCGTAATTGTAGTATTGCACAGGAAGGAGACACAAGTACATAACATCCAAGAGGATAACAACTATCTCTTTTTTACCATTTGCTTCACTCTAACACATCTCCCCAAAGTTTTGGACTATTATTTTATCCATTAAATTCAAAGATTATACACCATGATAGCGCGATATTCAGTGGTTACGAATGCGAGTAAACAGTATGGTTTCTGTGCATACTTTCTTTCTTGTCTGCTCATATTGTTATTCTAAAGTGCGATATCGTCTGAAGAAAACTTTTTGGATGAGACTTTTCTCATTTTAAAGCTTACATCACCTGGTATAAATGTACATTCTCATGTGAACGCTATTTTTTATTCCTGCTCATATTGGATTCAATATCCTCATTTAAAGCGCAATCCTCCGAATATGAATGCTTGATAATATCTTTTAAGGCTCAAAAGGTGGCTTGAGGTCCACTTTCTGGTACAATAAGCATAATGAAATTTCTTCAAGGGCCAAAATACCCATCAAAGTGAACCCACCAAAGTAAACATCTTGCCCATTTTCCTAATTATGCGGAGTGTGTGCAGCAAACTTCCACACGAGAAAGATGAAAGAGTGGTTATGCATGGAGGAAATGCATGAACGTGCGCTAAGGAACTGCATGAGGCAGATGACGAGGATTCTAGAAAGGCCGTGTCTTGCATGTAGGCCAAAAGTTTAAGCTTTTTACTTATGCATTTTATACAAATAAAGGGACATTTCCAGGCGGAGGAAAAGAGACTTGAGACAGAAGAAGGAGATATAAATCATCGACTTATTACAATTCCCATTATATCATTTTCCTCTCATAAAGCTAGGCTAATATATCATTTTACTCGTAAAAGGAGTTTTTAGTGGGCTTAATAAGCACGAGAAAGAGAGCTGAGGAAGAAAGCCTTCAGTACATTGAACTGTTTACTTTGTAAATCTTTAACAAGCACGGATGTGCATGTGTTTAGTATAAAATATGTATACACTACTTTAATTGATATACCAATACATTAGTATACGAGAGTCATCTTTGAATTGATGTGAAGGTGGTCTGCTAGTTAATTTGTGAGTACAGCACAGTTTTATTTTTAGGAGCAAAATTATCATTACTGTTAACTAGCGATGACTGATTTAAGTCAAGCATTTAATCGTAAAATTGCAAAAAAATGCACACGTCTAGAGTATATGGGAGGAAAACATTTATATATAAACTCAATGTATAAAATGCAATCTGCATAAAAATATCATCAGTTCATAAACTTCATTTATAGTTAGCGAGTGTCAATCCAATCAGCATACTTTGTTAAAACTTCACCAAAAATTGTTACAATTATGAGCCTAGACTGAAATATGATTTAGTATTATCCTCTGCATAATTTTGTTCCACAAGAGATAAATTTCATTCTATTCATCAGACATTGTACAAAATCCCTTCATGCTCGTGCGTTTTGTTATTCGTTTTGCTGGTATTGCATTCCCAAAAGTTGTCGAACATCATTTGTCAGGGCGCGGTTTGAAAACTTCTTTTAATGCATGTCCTTGCTGCCTGCTTATTATTACTATTTGCCATGTAACTGCACGTTATATAGAGTTATGAATTATTATGCGATGCTCATAATAATCGTACTAACTTGGTTCTCACCATCAATATGTCTCATGTTGGCTTGCAGCAGTATGCAAGTATTCATCATAATCATTCCGTACTTATGTACCAAAAATAATGCCACAATGACAATCTACTATATAACATGCCATCGTGCCTAGCTCATCGCGCAGTTGTACTTAATGTTCCTTCCTATTACCCCCATAGCTTATTAGGAATATTACGGTCATTAACTCACAGTCTCTCGCTATGGGAGACTTTTTGCTAGATATCTGGTGACTCGTCAAACTTATTTCACCATCAACCTTTCACAGTCAATTCAATTCAATTTGATCAGCATGAGCAAGAAGTAACAGAATGTTTTGCGTTTTGTACAACCTGGCACATATTATTCACTCGAAGCAGCGCAGACCTATCGACAACACACACGCTGCTATCATTACAACCAAAAACAGTGTAGATGGAAACATAATACAAGTGAATTACAAAATAAACGATGATGATAATGCAAAGGTCAGAAATTGTTATTGTGAGCCTTTTTTTTAAATCGTTCCGTCAGCCACCTTCAAGCATAACCTGCTTTGTCATCAGAATGGCATTGAAAGCGAAATGTAACTGGCAACACAACGGATAATGTAACGACGGAATGTGTGGTATGACATACCGAATCTTCCTCGTCTTGTGTATTCAATGATACATTTTACAGCCTACATATTATTATCATTTTATTATTAACGTACTGTGTCTTTGTTCCACTTTATTATGACTGATAGACAATATTACATCATGATGATGACAATGCACCATGATCCTGTGGTTTTTCGTTCCTTCCCAAGTTCCCAGTAACATCCATTTTTTATTTATCGCTACCACCACTGGCTGGTATTAGATTGTTGGTGACTTGACAAAGGCGTACTTTATGGGTATTTTCCAATTTTTTGAAAGTCGCATTATTGGTCTTTTGCTGATCCCTATTGCTCGTGGGAGATGATACTCATATAGTGGTAATGGTGTTGGTTATTACTCTAAGATGACACGACAGTTTTTTCTTAAACGATCAAAAAACACCGACAACCGAGTGACGACGACGATCATGCAAGTAGGGAGAAATTCTGAGTGCGATTTTCCCGTCACGCCTTCAATTATCATTTTAAATCATTTTTATATTACACATCTCCACCTTCGCTTTTGTTGTGTGACGATTCAGTTTATTATTGTAGATATTGAGTTGACTGTAATGCTCAAAAGTCATTTTTCCTTGTGCACTTGACTAAAAAATGCGCGTGTACAAGTGCACTTCAATTCAATGTTACTGTTGCCTATTTATCAAAAATCAAATATTTTTTGCCCATCTTCTTCTCTCTGTCCGCATTTTTACAAAGGAATTTAAATTTGAGCTAAATAGAGGTTAATATATATTACCGGTCACGTTTATCATAATCAAATATTCATATTTTATCATCAGAAATATGAAAGAACGAAAGATAGAATCAAACGGATTATTTCGCTTTGATAAAAATTCTGATGATTTCTGATTACCTTTCTCTCACCTTTTTATTATCCGCATGCCAAGTAATATATTATTTTTTACATGAAGCAAGGGCAGCATATATGCTCATTGGAATTTGTATAATTTTTTGAAAGATCCCCTATGGATCCAATACCTTACGGATAATATAAAGCAATCACTAATACACATCTCTTCTTTTATTTCTCAACGTTTGATTTTAGTGAGAAAATGACATGGTATCCCCTTCATAATAGAATAACAGCTAATAAGCAACATTGTGTTCGCTGCTGACCATAGAATGCCATGCCACGAATAACTTCTCATTTGACCTTCTGAAATCCTAAACACGTTTCCCAATTTTCTCAACTTTACAACTTGTTATAAAAAGAATGTCAAATCATTTTCGTGTTGCTATTGAATATAGGTAGGTAATATTCATCTATAATTTTTTTACAGATTTCTCATGATATCCTACTTTGCTGGAGTGGAAAGCGCAATAAATATAATATAACAGCGAGAGTGCAAAGAAAACGTGCATCATCACAAATTCGTCGGCGAGTTCACATGAGTGACGATGAGTCTGAGGTGTGTAGAGTGCAGAGATCTATTTTGTCTGTTCCGTGTACTCCATGAGTGTATTTGTGATTGTGAACGCACCACTTCAGCGTGAAAAAGAAGAAAATGACAATATTTTACGCGGGTGTCAGCTCACCTCATCGGTCGGTAGAGTAAAAGTCAGTCGGAATTCACACCTTATATATGTTTTGCCAGCAGGAAGGCATAATCATGCATAGGCAAGCACACTATGATGTTAATAATATGTACCTATGTACGTACATTATCTCCTACCACTACCCAATACCTCGTTACCGTTCATATACAATGCACTTGTTACTAGGTCTTTTTCCACTCTTATTCTCATCTTGAATGCTCCAAGTACAAGTGTAAAGGTTTTTTATGATTTCAGGAAAAATACCTTAAAATATGTGGCTGCACGCTTGTACATATTGCGTACAAACGTATGTGGTTAAATAACAATAATGAATGTTAGCTCTCAGAACAAGAAGAAAAGAAAGTAGTGAATAACAAAAGCTAAGATCATTCTTTAAAAATTCCTCCTCTGGAATCTGCTTGATTCAGTTATTACACATACTTTAAAAGTTACAATACGGTTCATACATATATGCTACCTAACTTTAGAAGCGAAAGAATCTTTTCTTCTTTTTTTCTCACCACATATTATATCTTCGTTTTCTTTGCCTTTTTTACAAATGATGTGAACCTGCTGGATACATTGACTGCATTGTCATCTCTGTTGGAGAAGACCTCAAAAATCCTTTAAGATGATCATCAACATCGGCATTGTTATCATTATTACCATTACTTGCATACACACATCATGGTGCTAACTGTGAGCTAACTAACGCCTTTAGATTCTGCACAGTTTGATATTTTCCCACAAAAACAGATGATAATAATTCCATGGTTTAGAAATATTTTTAAAACTACACACCACCACAATAATATTCATAAAATTATAGATGCTAGAGAACTGAAGGTAGAATGAAAGGGCAAAGATTATCGCATAACATTGTACTTGCCTAAACATTGTTAACAAAAGAATACAAAATAAAAAATTGTTTCGATACCCTCAACTTTTGTGACTGTTTTTGGCTTAGCTCCACACTTCATTCACAAAAGAGTTTTTACGATTATCATCATAAAACTTATGATGGTGTATCTTCTCTGGCGCAAGAAAAGAGTTTCAATGACACAACAAGAGGTCTCACGGACATTTTCTGATCATTAAAAAGCGTCAGGACGTCACTTCTGGTTTTCCACTCTAGATCAGTTAAGGACAGTTAAGAAAATTTGAGAAAAGAATGTTTTTGAAAGAATATAAAATGTGATGATGACTGTGGTGAAACATGCTTATTCTCTTTCCGCCCAACTATTCCAACCAAGTGTTTCATGCAAACAACAAAAACGAATAAAAAATAAGGAAAACGCAATTTTTTGTAACAAAAACGTACTAGCCCATTGTTATATTTTACCAAGAAACTCGGTGGTGACTGATTATATGTATGCCTTTAACAAAGTGTGTAGCGGTTTTAGATGCTAATGAGCGCTATCCATTATGCAAATCAGGATATTGTTAATTAAAAGGTGATGTAACGGACACTCCTTTTACTGTTCTTGGTGTACCGTTTACAAATAATGCATTTCAATTTGGTCATTCCTTCCTGTTGTGTAAAGCTTTTTTGTTCATTGGCTGCATCGACAATTTATCCCTTTTAATGAAGGTGTATCCTAAAAAAGCAGTCAGTCATTAGTGGTGAGCGGAGATGGTGATTTTACAGCATGAAATAAGTACTTTTGTACTTAATCCTTAACAAGAGGCAAATGTACGCTGAAGTCCAATCTGCTCTGGCTATTCTCGCAAGAAGGATGAAATCACTTAAATACAAAGTGAAGAACCATGAAAATGGCACTTCACTTTTTGAGACAAAGACGACGTCATCCTCATCATCATAATCGTCTTGTTCTTTTCTTTACATTTGAAGACTCCATACTCCCCGCCAAACGCACCCATCAGCGCACTACTATAATAGTCCTGAATGCAATGAATTCGCTAAACCGAATTTTCATGTAATATCATATTATTTGATAAAGATAGCGACAATATGCTCAACCTCTTTGGTGTCTTGTCATTCTTGTCTTTTGAGTAAACTTAATAACATTTTATGTCAAGGTGGTGGACTGACAAAGAAATTATTATTTCAACGAAAGGATCGCTGCTACCAGGAATAATTTAACTTTATTTTAATATTATGCAATGCTTGCTTCTCCCGAAAACTAACACAAGCCGTATATCCGAAATGTTTAATATGATGCCTAGAAATATGTCCAATTTATACTCATATAATCAGTTCCATTTAAAGATACTTATCCCACAAGACTAGCTATAACAATATGTCCTGCTCAATGTCAGAAGGGGACAGGTGAATATCACCACACCACACTACTATAGTCCAGTGAAATCAAGTGGTGCCATAATCCTCATTTAATCCTCTTAAAGCTCTTTATCTTCATCTCATTCTACCTTCTCCCCCACTTCATTTTCTCAAGTTTAAGGACTTTTCTTCTTTATAAAATAATATTACGGTTTTCTCAGCTCTTCTATCACTACCTCCTTCAAATTTCATACCAAATGAACAGCTACCACCTTTTATTTTCCCTGGATATTTAAATACTTATCATCGTTCTGTGCCAGAGAAGTACTTATGTTCTCTGGGAGAACAGAAATACTTGATGTCAGTTTCGAACGAAAAGGAAATCTCACTCACTTTTCTCAGCTCACACCTCGTCTCCTTTTCTTCTCGAATATATTATTATATTATGATTGTTATTGTTCCTGCTGTAAGGAAGAATGACTAAATTTCAGCAATATTGGTTACATCATCTTCCCAACATAAGTTTTACAAAATCCTCTCATGCTACTTCATTCAAATGCAGTATTTTATTTTGTACTTTAGTTTTTTGCTTCGACCATCCTTTTTACCCGTCCACCAGACTTCTTGATAACATTCTTCACTTCATATTTAAATGTCACTTACTCGCAGTGCATGCATTTAGGGTTCAAAATATTCTTTTTCTCTTAAACTCTTTTTTACATTTTACAACAAAAGAAACAAAATTCAGGGAGAACAATATGACAATTCTTGTTCGTCTAATGTGAATCCATTGAAATAAAACATTTTAATTTCAATACGACTTCAAAAGGCTCAAGGATATAATAACGTAAGATGGAAGTGGGAAAGATGTGTGTGTGTCTCCTAAGAAGTACAAGATGATCATAGCGAATGGGAAATGAGTAATATGATGAGGAACACACCAACGAATAGATATAGGTGGAAAATATCGATTGTGAAATATGTTTTTCTGAAGGTGTGACACAGCTCAACTGCCACATGAAATGTGAAGACGCCCAACTAAAATAACCAAAAACGAATTGAATGAAAGTGTATACAAAATTTTGAATGCCCATGCAATTCGTTACACCATTTAACATGCTTACTTTGCTATGCTGTTTTAACAGTACAGTATTCAGATTTAAGACTTTTTTGGAAGGCTTGTCAAGATTTAAATTTACCGTAATCATTATCGCTGGTCACATGTAATTGGCATCGGCTGATAATAATGAGGAGAGCCTGAGCCCATGACTGCGAGTATTGTATATGACGCTTTTACCTATCCGGCATTGTTATGCATATTACCCATACAAAAAATAATAACAAAATTCTCATCTCTGCCTGCAGTCACAAAGTCCGTCGTACTCCTCTAGAATATATGGATTCAAATAACTCAAACTAATAATGAGGAGACCTTGTGACGACCCGAAGATAATAATAATTACTAAACGCTTGCCTCGTTGAAAAAAATACATAATTGACCTGCTCACTTTGACAGAGAGATGTGCGAATATGAATACACTCAATTATTTCGTCTGCTTAAAAAAGCATAAAGGGTATACGTGCAAAACAAAAAGATTTTTTCTCTTCTTTTAGCTGCCTGTACTAACTCTAGACAAGTGTGTTACACGCCTCTTCACCTCGAGCTTATACAATGAATGAATCTAAGACGAATGAATGACTTTCACTTAATTACTACACACCAAATACGCTATACTCACAATTACAGCAGTATAGTGTCCTTTTCTTTTTCATTTGTGGGAGAACTAATGATTTTTTTTACATTGACAACCCCACATCGAAACAACAAAAGATATGAATGAAAGAGAAGAGGTGAGATAATAGCGCATACTTTAGACCAGCATTTTGCCTATTATCAGCTCTACCCGCACTGGTAATGGTATCTATCTTTCATCAAAACTACATAATGTCCTATGTAGAAATATTCTTTCTTCTAATCAAGTCGTGAATTATATTCATTGTAATAAATCAGCAAACAATCAAATCGAATAAATCAAAGGCTGCTATGCAGAAAACATTTTATTTCATCTTTTTATTTCCAATATGGACTGTTAATTGGAAAAATATCCATAAATCACTGACCTGACAAGAATAGAATACAGGGTGGAGGAGGGAGTATATGTATTGTAGACGCACATATTATACATAACACTGAATGATGCAAGGCTCGATGAGCCTCGTCTTAAGTTTTTTTGTCTCCCTTCAAAGCAAATGACGTGAAACGGACTCTTGGAATGAATAAATGCGTCTAAACCAGCGCGAATCGAAGCCATAAAGCCAGTCAGCTTTCATCAGTTTACAATGAAAATATTTATGAACTAAATTCTTGTATTGTGCTGCTCGCTCGTCGTATTAACTTCCTTTTGTTATTGTAGACTGCAATGTGAGCATTCATATAGGTATGTAGCTGCCAGGCTGCCACGTGAGATTTCAGAAAGGAAAAGCGTCGAGATGGTTAGGTTTATCGTGTCGCCTTCACTAATAACTAGCTAACCATCGTAATCATCCTCATCCATCCTTACAAAACGTTTTCCTTCAAGAATACATGTACTAACATCAGTAAAGACGCAGAGTCAAAAGAATTGGCATTTCAAGCTTAAAATTCCTTCGTGAAGGCACAGGAATGCCTTGGCTTTTCGGTGGCTTTAGCATACCAACCACTATAGCCAGCTATTTAAGATGACATAACAAAAGGAATAATAGCCCACCCCATTTTCCTTTCAAAACTAAAAAAGAAGGTGCGTGCTCGCATTGGAAATTACATGCTTTATCAAGGTCACATTGTAGTAATGATACTGTTTGCTTCCTCATTTTATTACGGGGCTCTTATACAAACATTACACACAATCAACTGCCACATTTAAGCCTGAGTGGTAATAATCATTTTCCAAATGAATGGTTTTTGAGTTAGCCTTTATTGTAAAACAGGAGGCAAAGTAAATATTACTACAATTGCTGCTTAAGTTCCCTTCTAGCTACAAAATGTAGGTATGCATGTCTTGTCATCCATCTGCTTTCTTCTTCCTCTTAAAAATCACTAGCCATTTTTCTCTTTTCATTCCATTTCATTGCCAATAATAAAAATCCGTTAGTGGGATATAAGAGCAGATGGAGCGTTATGCATTGCAGAGCAGTGGAGACGCAAAAAGGTTGGAGTACAAACAACTCCGGGTTATTCGTCAACATGTCCACCCACACTGTCAAAAATGACAAGGTAATTGACGAAGACGAATAAGTATGGACATATATAACCAACCAAATAATCATCTTCATTCATCATTCTTTCCAACTGGAAAACAACAGAGGTCCAAAAAAGTGAGCTATTTACACATGAATTTCTTGTTGTAGGGAATCTGACGTACCCGTGTGGTGGAAAAAACTTCACCTGTCCCTTGCATTTAGCACTACCATTATTAACCTTTTGTGCGCTTTTAATAATAATGTGGTCAGTTTGCTGTAAAAGTTTACTTACAACGAGAGAAACCACCAACAACGCACAAAAACTCCTGGCTACATAATACCACATTTTATAAATATTGTAGACAAAAAATCACTTTCATTTGGTTTGTATGCGAAAGTGTGCGTGTCTGCGTGGCTGAAGTCTACACGACGATGGAAAAATAAAATGCCCTCCTTACACTTCCTTCAACAGGCATAATGACACGATAAGGAGAAGAAAATTTTCTATAGGAATGTTTCGTATCTCCCCTAAACATTTTACAGAAAGATGAGTCATTCAGTTTTACCACCAAGCTACATCATAGCATGCAACTAACGTATGTAATCTGGGGGAATGCTAGTATTTACTTAAAGGATGTGTTCACTTGAACGAAATGATACGTTAGAAGACTCAAAATTTCAAAGACAAAACACACAATTTTCTTGGCATACCACCTATCATTCAACAAAATTATTTGTGTCTGTCAAAACAAGATAATGGTAGAGTAAAGGCTGGCATTAAATTCATATCCATGCAAGGAAACAGATAAGACAGGACTATTTCTTAAGCAAATTAAATCAGCAACTTAACGATCTGTCTGCGCAATAAATGCAATTGTTTCAACAATTGAAACACAACCAAAAATTGTTGTAGGTACGTATGAAACTCAGAGTGACAGGATCAGGTTTGTTTAAAAAATTACATATTTTTTCAAAGACACTAAAATCGTTTATGTTGGTATTGTATTTTTTATAATTATTGCTATCATAAGTAACAAAAACCGGGCATGCAAAAGATACTCTTTTTGCGAGCTCATGCGAATGTCAGATGGGCATGTTCTGTTCAATCATGTTTTACCTTTCCTACGAATTCTTAATAAGATCACTCATACAAAATGTTTAACCCTGCAGGCTTTTGTCCCAAAAAGGTATGGCTTGAGCTGTTCTCTGATATAATGGCACTCATTCTCCACATCTACTTTTCATCTTTAGCCACTCACCCATCATCATCATTCATTTTGTGTCTCTTTTTAACAGTTGTTGTTAGTTCTTTGATTATATGGGATTTCAACGCATTTTGCAACATTTCATCATTTTGACTTCTCTCTCATTTTCTCTTTCTGGTATCAACCGTAACAGCCTGATAGTGGCAAACCCCAAGTAATTACACTAATAATCCGTTCATCTCTTCAATCTGCTCATTTAGATCTATAGTACCGCGTCCGAGTTGAAACTTGATGAAATGAATGCATAAGCATCTGAAAATAATGCGATGTCACTTGAAACTCACCAAAAATTTTAATGCTTGACATTAGACAGTGGAAACATTCCCATTTCCCCTTCTAGTGATACAAATGAGGAGAGAAAATACAAGCACTTTTGTCAAGCCAAAACTAAACCACACGACATACCTCTGTGCACAGTTTATATAATGAACATGCACACCTAAACATAAGTCAAGTGAATTTAGTGCAATGTCAGACATCTCATATTAGATGCTAGTGCTGGCTGATGATGTTTTAGGTATTTTATCTCTGCATCGATCTCTATAACAAATCCGTCCTCCACCTCTTCTCTATTGTTTTCATCATCATCTACCTCATCGTCGTAGTCGTCCTCACCATCAGTCAACATATCAAACATTTTCTCTACTTAAAAGACAAATGCCCCTGTCGCTCTTCTCTTGCCAACACATTTATCATCAAAATTATATGGTCTCAATGAAATGTGGTCTTGTGGGATTCGTCACTTTGCTTAAGCATGTCTCGGGAGTACCCACCTATGTAGGTATGTATACTTTATATACTTTTACGCAGTGCAGCAGAAGACGTCTCGGCAGCGGTGTAGTTAGTAGTGAATGATAAAATGGATCTTTTTAGGTTCTTCACTTCTTTCTCTTTTCTTGTCAACCTTGTTTTTCGTCTCTGCTCGGCCAATTCTATATGCAATCCTGGTCGTCATAAAAAAATCGTCGTTTTTCATAATTTCCAGATTCCTTCAGGTAGACAAAAGCCAAAAAGTCAAGATGAGACAATGACACCATATAATAGTTAAATATGTACGGCATAAGTATAGCTGCCTACTAGTGAATGTGGTTGCAATAATAAGTGGTGTGTGTCTATATGTCAGTCGACAACAAGCAAGTCAACAAGAGCCCATCATCAACATATAACCAAGCCAAAAACCACATAATAAAATCGCCCCTTTCAGCTCATTCCAATTCTGTGCATAAAATGGAGCCACCGCCTTCATCTTTTACCCATTCTTCTACCAAATTTATAAAAAAAATCCCATGTCCTCTTTAGCCTCCCTATGTCGGCGTTTTGGAAATTACACTAACCTTTTTGTTTCCCGACTAATAATCAGTATGCAATTCTTGTCTATTGATCGTCTATAATAAACCAAAATGTAGAAAAATGCATTCCTGTTATTGTTATTAAAATTTAAAAATTTTACCTAAGGGTTATAAAGAGTGCGAAAGGATACCATATATTTTATGTATTCTAAAATGTCAAAAAATTACATTAATCATACCAGCCGACTACAAATCATCATATAATTTCAGTGACAAATGATGTATCCTCTATAATGTGTAAAAATCACTAGAAAAATCGTTAAATAGGTTGGCAATGTGTAATAGATGAAATCATTTACAAACTTGATGCCCATAAAAGATTAAGAATGTTGAATACTTCATAATAATGGATTTTTAAATGAATTGCTGCAGACAAGTCAAACGTCTGTCTGCATGTCAATGCAATTGGTTACCTTCCCTATTTCTCTAGTTATGTATTCCATTGTAGGGACTAGAATTGTTATACTATAAACGTCCTTAAAAGTCTAAAGTATGCATCTAAAAATGGTTGAAACTGTTGAAAGTAATACTGCCAATTAGAATCTAATTGTTTTATAACAAGCAGTGAGATTCCTTAATTATTTATTATTCCTTGAAAATGGTATGTGCATTAAATACTAGCAGCTTTCGTTACATCGTCAGCGATTGTGAAACAGAAACTTGACCCATCTGTTACGTCACAATTATTTTTTTCTCCTTAAGGTAAACCAAAAGCACGCTAATTACAATCATCTTCATTTGCTGGTTTGGTTGTTGTAAGAGGGTCACTTACAACGTCGACCAGAATGCACTATTGCGTACCTATAAAGGTAAGAAAACCGGACGCTGTTTAGAGAACTCACCGTTTCCATATTCTATCGCCATCAAATTCACTATTTATATTTGGTGAAATAACGAAACTTCTCATTTAGTCAGTATTGGGTCCTTCTCCTAAGCAACGCTTTATTGTATGAATGGCTAGATAGTATCCTGAATCCTGATGTTAGATTTAAGTTTAGCTTCACAGTATTTTGTTTTCATTTTAAGCGAAAGGAGACGCGGAGCAGACAAAAATCCGAGCAGAAAGTAAATCTGGTCTCGCACCCACTTAGTCAATGAATGCAATTAGGCAATAAATTATCCTACCGACTGAAAAAGACGCTGACTCCAAGCCCTTAAAACAACTCTTATTTCTTTCTTTCCTCATCTCTCCGCATCTTTTTTTACAAGACATCAATGAATTTCAAGTTTTGTTGTTCGACACACTGGATTGCTCATTCTTAAATAACTAACGAAACAACCCTCAAGACAGATTGGTTAGAGTAATACCTATACAAAAGATTATATAACATTGAAATACCTATACACAACTTTGTATACACGTCGATTAACTTATTCCATGTCGTATTTTATCTTTTCTTTGCATTCTCTCAAGTTTAAAGTGACACCGGATTCTCTCTTACACATTGCCATGCATCTTCTCCTTACAAATTGACAACCCTTCTGAAGATCGTTCTCAAAACAACTTCACTCGATCAGTGTGCAACTTGAGTTTCTGTATCCGTGTTTGTACTAACGAGTTGTCAAGCTGTGTCCGTCGAATATATATTGGTACTAATACTTTGTTCCTAGCCATTAGTCATCATCATCATCAGATTGAATTATACGTTTTTCGCAGCTACAGTGAAATACAGTTTACGTTTAACTCAATCAAGTATGCATATAAAAATCAAAGTAGTTTTAGATAACTGACTAATTTAAAATTGAAAGTTACTAAAAGAGAAAAAAATAGCAAATAATATTGAAAAAATTAGCATGTTAATTCAAAACTTTCTTACCAGCCACATACAATCTATGTGTGAAACATACTGCTGATTCACTCTTTTAAAAGTTCATATTCATTTATAAAACAATGGCTTGTTGCATGCATTTTTCGGCTGCTTTTCCCTACATCACTTACTTTTCCCCCAATTGACAGTTCCATCCATCATCGCCCCGACTGTCGTCCAATCCATAAGCATTAATGCGATGAGTTCACGCAAACACTAAAAGGACTATCACTGAGTCGAGAGAAAAAAACTGGGACAAAATTTCTCATGTGGTTTCATAATATGTGTAGGAGAGATAAACAGCATTGCAAAATCCTTCGTCACTGGAATCTATGTGAGAATATTAGGCTGTTTTATCCATATTGAGTTCATTCTAACTAGCGTGAAAGCTTCAAGAAACTGAATTTTATATAGAGTCGCGTACGTGCGTAACCTGCATTGTGCGTGTTGCGTGGTGGTGGAATACATAATATGAATAGAACCGGACATTAAATATTTACACAATATAAGCTCTTCTTGGCAATGTTGTGATGTTATTAAATATATTTTGATATACATATGTGTAGTCGCTTCGCACTTTGAGGTTTTGTAGACGCTGTTTTTGTCAATGTGACTGACTGCGCGACCTATTTCATGCAAAAAATGGAGATCGGGCAGAGGGAACATGAATGACATTTGTGTGATGTGAGAATATGCGTGTGCATGATATGTTGCTGGGTTTTGCTTGTAATGTCAGAAAAGCCAAGCGCGTGAACGATATTTTCTACCAGCAGCCACTCTTTATACCTCTCGTTTCATGCTGCATAGGTATATTTGATAAGGCGAGACAGGAAATGTAATAAAGTACAATACAAAGTCATGGAATGGTGCAGAAGGAACGAATGTTAATTTTTTCTGTGAAATATTTTGATTACGAAATGTAAAATAAAGATAATCAAGGAAATGAAGGTTTACTGGTTCACCATAGAGAAAACCACGAGGAAATTGTCGCACCAAAAAAATGCGTGATACGAAAATATGCACGCTTATTTGTTGGATAGAATATGTACATCGTCTTGACTTTATTAGAAGGTAGAAATAAGCATAAGCAGTATGCAAAGCAAACTGTGATGAAGAGCACGAATTCGATCAAATTCAATAAAACTCATCCATTCAACTTTTTGTACACACATCTTGTGTTAATATATGACACATATATGTGTCATATTTTAACTAGTCGTGCATTGTGACGTGACGTTTTCTATATATCTGAGAACAAAGAAAAAAACTGCATGAAATAGTTTATTGGAGTACCCGCTGAGAGGGAATCAAAGAGGACTACAGACAATGTAAATGACTGAGCCTTTCATCCGTTTAATAATATAACCGTATCTATCTATCTAACTACGGGCAGCCTCCAGCAAATCTATTCATCCAAAAGCCATTTCCAAACGTGAAAAACAAGCACCAAAGAGGGAATCTGAGTGAACAGTTGAAAAATATTTAATATCAAAAAAAATATATCATATCGTATAAGGAAAAGAGAATTTCCATCCGTTTTAAAACATTTGAACGTACACAATAATGCAGTTTGGTATTAGCACTGTTCATACCATTCCGTATGCAAGTAACAAATCATGTTTTTTTTATAAAACCAAATCTATCTAACCACTGAATCTTTTCAAAAAAGCAATAATGGTGATGGTGTTCGTCGTGGTGTTCCTTTTCTTCCTGGTTGCTGGTGCATACAAATTTTTGTAGAGAGAAATTTTCCACGATACAATCTTGAGGAAAACAGCTTGTTGGGTCTTCATATGCAAATGCCATTGCCAAGGCCCGCTCTCCTGAAGAGGCACACTTCCAAAATGTCAAAATGCCTTGTTCAGTAAGTATTACCTTCGAATTAGCATTTACATATTTCCAAAACTAACAGTGTACATTACACGAATTGCCTGTTACGAAATGAGATTTGAAACTTGCATTAAAAAGTACCAGGAAGTATTTCTCAGGATATCCCAGACATAGTACCATGAAAGTGCAATGAGCACACGAACAGAGATACACAAAAATAGCAAATTGATTTATAAGTATAACATTTCCGTCACTACCAACCCACTCACATAATTTTCCATGAATTGCATCAACCCATATTCAAATTCATCCCACACATCTCCCACTGATATTAGTTTTACTTTCTCTGGGTAAACACTACAGGCAAATCAATCTAGGAAGAAAAACATTGAAATATTCCAGCCCAGCAGTTGCAATATGTATCTGTGTCATGTTTATGTATCTGGAAATGCGGTTTCCATTCCATGTAAAAATAATACAAATTCTGGTTTGGTTTCGATAACCCAAATTGATAACTTCTACATGAAAATTCGTACCGTTATCTGGCCAGCCTCTAAGTATTATCATTATCATCTGTTCCAAGTATGTTTGATCAGTATATTAACGTTTGGAGACGATTGGTTTCTAGTAACTGTAAGGACAAAATACAGAAAACATACACCATGAAAGGGATTCATTATTTTCTTATTACTTCCTATGAAACATCCATGAATGGAAAGATTTTGTGCCCAACAACGGGAATTTTGTAAAGCAGTGACATGTATGCAATGGGTTTGAATTTTATCGGACTCTAATTTTAAATTTTCTATACAATACAGGTTCACTGCCACGTGCGAGTACTTACGGACTACATGCCCATCAATAATAAAAGGAAAATCAGGTTTCATTGATTAATTCCATGCACACATTCGTTTTTCAATGTTGCCTCCTAAAGACAGAAATTTACAGACAGTTGTCCATCTAGCCACACCACTGGATTCCAATGTGACGATGTCACGTTATAACCAATTTGCATAAATAAAACTTGAAGGGTAGATGGATGGAGTGTGGAGATATTCCACATTGTTCGCAAATTAAGGCGAGTGAATCCCTGCGGGAGAAGACATCATTACAAACAAACGAATGTCAATCAATTCATTTTCTTCTTCAAAAGTGTTATCTCCTCTCCTGACTTCTTGCTTTTGTATTATGAATGTCTGCGTCCGAAGCAGATGTATTTTTCTTAATATCACCAGATTGAGAGTCAAGATTACATTTTCTGATGAAGATTTCACATTTGCTTTGATATCATCAAAATAGTAAAAACAGGCAAAGTTCAACGTTCATGGCCTATAAAGTTTATGCATCAACAGCTTACACTAGTTGATTGTTCTGGGGCTCATTATTAAGATATTTTTGTATCCCAATTAGCTTCAGATCTTTGTCTTATTAAGAGTTAAAACAACAATCACAAGGCGCCAGTATAAACGATGCAGATCTTCGTTGAACAACTAAACTAAATGAAAAAACTAAAAAGATCATTCAAATTGTAATACGAAAACAGGTCGACATTTGCCGGTCAGTACTTCATTCAAAAGCTCGTCTGATGTAACCATATTTCTAAAAGCAAGATGACATCTGAAATGATGATGTATGCAAAGACTGACATATCATGTAACATATAAATTCTGTTTTTCTGCACTGATATCGGATTCTATAAATAAATATATCATGTCGTAATATACAACGCATATCGACTGATAATAGAGGTACAACTTTAAATGCGAAAAGCCGGATAACTTGTCTCTTGCCATATTTTACTTTCAAAATGAAGACGACGAACAAAGTGAAGAAGCTATGGGAAAACCATAAAATACAAAGTTGCCACAGGTCCAACTCGAGAGACCACCATCTTGCAAAAAGGATTAAACGATTTATTAAAACGCAGTATATACCCGGTAGCCGTTTATCGTAATAAAATTAACTACAACAAAATCAAGAGCAACTTCTTCATGATAACAGCTTTAAAATTACATGTTTCCAAATAAGAGTATTTTTTTCTTCCGTCCAATCATTTTTATGCATATAAACAACATATTATCAAAGTGCATACTCGCCATGCTGATAATATGATAAATAAAACGAACGAATAGAGTTGAGGGAACGGAAAAATTGCGAAAACCATTTTTATGTACTGACTGTATCTACAAACATATCTTCATACTCACCTCACACACATGCACAACAACTGGCAGAAAGAGCAATAAAATGTGCCATTAAGCCAATTAGCGGCAACCAATGCAGAGCAAGAAGGGTTTGCTCACGAGGGAGCTCAGCCTACTGGCTCAACTTTTTTTTCTTTTCCCGTCATCATCACAGTCTCATCATCTCAAGAAAATCAAGTTATGGCATTCTACGAGTGAATTAATGCTTGCCTAATCTTAATCGCTAGGTAAATGGTATATTTTCCTTTGATAACAGTACCCGCCTGCTGTGCTGGTGTTGTTCTTACTAGTCTACTATATAAAATAATCAAAAGAAATAAATACGAAGTGGTGTCTTGTAATAGCGTTCAACCTCACATAATGAGCACCATCACACAATAAGAGACAAGACAACAGTGGGCAATGCTGAATGTACTTGTTGCTACAGAAATATGGGAGAGAAAATTGAATGGGCTGATTTAGATGAAGTAAGGAGCATTATTTTATTTTCATGAATCACGATAAGAGCACACATTGTAGGAATTGCGATACCCGTGATGAGATTATGCGTAAAGTAAAGAAATGCAAAGCATATAGTTTAAGAAATAATGAAAATATAAAATATTTAAGACTTGGCCTGTCTTTATTCCAGATCCAGCTCCTGATTGTTTATTACAGTTTATAATATTATATCACATGGGTGAGCGCTCCAACACTACATAATACAATCTCTACAATTTGATAAAATACGTGTACATGGCATAAAGGGATGCTCGATAAATATGCTAAAACAAGAAAACTATCATGACTGAAACCAAATGACATGAGTATGGAATGGTGCAATAATCGTTGCTCAGATAGAGCGAGTATAAGCTCGGCTTTTCTCATTCATTCAAATCAAGCCCAAAGGTTTACACTTGACGTAATTTCCTCGTAAATGCAGGATAAAAACACGCACAAGCAAATCAGCTATATAATAAATGAAAACTCAAACTTGTTTGTTTTTCTCCATCCAGCGAGATAGAAACCTTCATTTTACAGCTCCCCTCTTTTTCAAGGAGCTTGATTATTACAATTAGCTGTTGGTGGACAAACATCTTGGCCATGAAAATGAAAGGGCACGGTTACATCTATATGGTTATGATAACGCGTACGCATGTTCATTTAGCTTTGCCAAGAAAAACGTACAAGTAAAAGATTTTTACTGCTGGACAGCCTAAGTATATTATAGCTTAAATAATCAGAAACTTTTTGCTCTTTCATGTAACTTTTGAAAGTATCCAATTTGAATAGGGATGTCTTCAAGTTGTCAGACAGTCCATATAAAACTAGGTACACAAAAATATTATGGTTTTGGCTACCACTAGCTAACTGGCACGTAGAAAAGTCAACACGAACAGGACAACTTTTGAGGTTTCATATTTATGTATTTTTAGAGACATGACAAAAGAATGCATGGGAAAAGTTGCACAAAATCAGACACTACCCTGATAAAAAGTTTCTTTTTCAGGTTAGCTAACTAGCTTGACTGGAGAAAAGAATAACACGTATCAACATGTTATGTATGTGTATCACTTTTTAAAGCTTTTTCGCTCATGTGCATGTGCTCTTCCACAAGTTGTATAAACTTGTGGGAGTAGTGTGTGTAACAAAAAGTTGCCCAACTTTTCCTCCTCAACTTCACCAGAAAATAAAACTTTGTAAAGACTTTCGTATACCGCTCCTCAAGTCTCTCTTCCAAAATAAATAGAGACACAGAAGTGGCTGCATTTGCGATACAGGAATAAATTGTTATTACAGGTGAGAGAGGCTACTTCTTTATGGTAGAAACTCAGCCAGGAGTTCACTTGAAAAGATGACATCTTCTGTACTACCGTCAGCGACAAAAGTTGACTTTTGAAAACCAGAGACCAAAGTAAAGTTTCAGACAATTTATGCCTACATGAATGAAAAGACATACAACTTACGAGTGAACTGGTAGTTGATTTTTTGGAGAAGTGATATAAAAATAATAATTTAATCATATGAAGTAATCATAATCACACAAAATGAGCAATACTAACACGTTACTTTTTGTCTTATTGCTTTATTCAGACTACTAATGAGCTTGAAGCTTGCGGGATAAAATGGTATTTTTTATTCAAAGGACGAACATACAAGTTTAATTCCTAATAATTCCTTTTCTATTCCGGCTGTCACAAGAACAGGAGGACACATGAAACAGAAGAAGCTTAAGCAACCGAATTGTCAGGTGCGTTTTCTACTGGATAAGATGTAGCCCATTATAATTTCCGTCAGGTAATGGTGACATGTATACTGCCTATACTACTCCATGACAGTGTTTTTGCTGACCATATACGTGGTGTGGCTGGCAGTGATGATAACGATATGATATCAGCTTGAAAAATGCAAAGTGGTAATTTTTTGTGAATAGAAATGGGCATATAAATAAGCTGAAATCTTTATGTATGTGTTCCTCAAGTTGAGACGGAGAAAGATGAGAATTACACGTAAAATCTGATAATGTCCGAAGAAGGTGACTGGAAACACCTATGGACTGCTGGATTTGACATTTGAAATGGCTTGTTAGGCAAGGTGATTTGCAAGCCTGGTAAGTACATAAATGACCATCCACCTTGACACTAACCAAACATCGCTTGACATCTTACATGTGTACTCATCCAATACTCGGGTCGGTTTCCTTTTCTTGAGTTGTCGCTGCTGATATGACTATGACGGTAGTGGTAATGCGGATTTTAAAGAGTTTCCTGCAATCTGATTTGATGGACAGTTGAATCTATCCATACCTGGATTTTTAATGCCAATCTTAAAACTCAACTGCAACGCTGCTGATCTTCTGATTTGATACAAACACGAAAGGAATTTCCTCAACGAAAGTTCAAGTCACAAGTAACCCAAGTTTGAATTCTGTTATCAATCTATAAGCCTGACAAGTGTCAAATTAATCAACTTTTCTCCATGAAAATTAAATGAAATTAGCTCATAATTTTTGTAGACAGACAAGCTTGGTATTCTATGTTATGCCGTGTACTTTGTAGCTTAGATTTATGCAAAAGTACCTATGCCGAAGTAAACCATTCCATCAGCTAGTTAGCATTAAAGGTGGATGAAGAAGTTTGACAAAGTTGACGGAAACTGATTTACAACTGGTATCCAAAAAAGAATCAACTGAATGTCAACGGGGAGCTCCACCGCGTTCCTCAACTCAACATCAGCCAGTTAGTTAGATCTACATTCAATATTTGGATTTTACATTCAAGTTTACAATAAAAAATGGTGACAGAAAAGTCTCCATAAGCGAATAAAGAGTTTTGGAAAACTTTTTTTTCGTTCTGTTTGGAAAAACGAATGAACCACCTGAATGTGAAAAATGTGTCCTGCTGTTTCTTACACTCCCGTAAAATATTCAAGTATCTAACTGGAGTCTAAAATACATTTAGCAAAATAATGCCAACAGGCAAAAAATTCAATATGCGTGAACTAGAACCCAAACTACGTGTATCCACTGTGTTGGAGACCCATTGCCTTCATGGAAGTCAAATGCTACATCTCTTTATTGGGATGTAAAGTGGAAGGGTTAAAAGTGTGATGTTCCTTGAGTTTACCTACATTTGAGAATTTTTATGTATATTCTGTCAGAACCGATGAAGAGACCATCCCCAGAGCCGTTTTAGTCTATTATACTCCCTTTGTTTCATAAATATAAGCAGTGATGCATCATACATTAGGTATTTATGAATCCGCCCAGACAAAAAGGTAAGAAACTTCAAAAATCTGTAATAATACTTGTAATAATAATATGTGATCACTTTTTTTCTTTAGTAATACAACCAATCTCATATTTCCACCTTTTCTACAAAATATTCTGACAAGCTTTGACTGCTGACATAATCCTGTCTCTTTAATTCATATAACATCACAGTTTTTGTTTGCGGCAGAAGCGCCACATGAGCTCTCCAAATTTTGTTAAGAAACAAGGAATGAAAAGAATACTGTCAAAAATGTAAAGTTTCCAGTGTGGAAACCGGCTCTTTATTTACGGCACCACCCAAGAAACATTTTAAACAAACCAAAAGCCATCAACCAGCAAAACAGCCGTAAAAATAAAATCAAGTGGATTTTTATGTTTGTATAATGATGTCACATTAAAATTAGACACAGTGCTTATCACTGCCATACAGCACACATTCAATATTGTCCATATTATATTATATGACATGGTTGTTTATGAAGGAGTGACGCATGAAACGAAAGACATGCAATAAAACAAGTTTTTATGAACGATTTCACAGTAAACTAACAACTGCTTTCATAACGCTCATAAAAGAAAACTCTTGATGATGAAAGACGGCCGATGAAAGACAGATTATTACTTGTGTACATTATTATGAAAGATGTTTCATAGTGCAAACATTTCCACCTTATTAGCATGTATGCTATATTTAGGTGGATATATATGAATTAATCAAAGGCAGCTTTAGATTCAATTAAGTCCGTGCGTGCCTGAGCACATCAGTGCATTTTGTGTGCCAAATGAACTAGAGCAACTTTTGAGGAAACAAATCCTAAAATCTTTGATGTTCCTTCATCATAATAAGCGCCTTTCTAGGAAAAAGTTCCATACAAAACTCATTTCTTGATTTCACATGTTGTCACCCTAAAATATCCATGAAATATCGTAAATACTAAAAAGTTTGACACACTTTAAAAAAATATCACAAAGGAAGTAGAAAGTGTTGCTCTAGCTCTAATCCAAAAGGTAGTATTGAATGTGCAGAGACTATTCATCTTGTCTTATTTGTCTGAGGGTCAAAAGCAAAACGTTTGTCACCTGCCCTTTTCCCGGACTAACAAAAAAAGCAAGTTTTCTTGGGCAATAATATACATCATCAGTTGTTGCGGAAAGTGACACTTATCCGAAAATCAGGCTTGTAATTCCAACTTATTTCAAGACGGACGTGCTTTATGCTTGATGTATTTTCATGTGCAATCATGATAGATACAAAGTGTAAATTGCAACAGTAAAGAAGTTGTTACGTATAAAATTCTTTATATAAGCTTTTTTCTACAAAACTGAGCACAATAATCATGTGACATTCGTTCAAAATATTCCTATTTCACTACTTTGTCTACCAGTTGTTCAACAAAAGGGTCCACTAACTTTACAGCAAAATAGGCCATGTGAATGTCAAAAGTTGGAGAAGTGAAGCCCATTGAAAGCTTATAATTTAGTATAATTTGTCAGAATGTATGAGTGACAAGTCCCTGGAAAAAGGAGCACACAGTCACTGGTAAAATCTAACCCAAAATTAGACTATTCACTAATTATACACATACATGAATTGTGCAGTTCCTGTAGTTTTTAGCAGAGTTTCCAAACTCTTGAAACATGTTGGCATGTCATGAGAACGAATGTACACGTGTATTATACATGCGGGTCCGGACATCTGTATTCTAACACATGCTGTTTGGGAAGGACTCTGCAATTACCGTGATGCCAAATCATATATAAATGTTTCTTACCCGGAAATAGTTCTACAAAAACAAGCTTACCGAAATTGGGGTTTAGTTACTTGAAAACAAACAAATAATTAAAGAGCTTGATTAGTAATTAAAGTTTTTACTTTAGTGCCCTGAATGAATACAGTTTTTCATTTAGTTTAGTATCTACTGAAAGCTAATATTACTGCGTGATTGCGTAACATATAGTATACGTATTACCGTAAATTCGCAATTAGACGCCCTCCCCCAATTACTGGCCTCCCCCAAATAGACGCCCCGGCGTCTATGAGCTAAAAAGTCGACACTTGCTGATAGAAGCCCCCCTCAATTACTCGCCTCCACCTAAATAGACGCCCCGGCGTCTACGATCCCAAAAATCGATGATTGCTCGTACAAGCCCCGGCGTCTAATTGCGAATTGACGGTATATATAAATAAACGCATTATGAATTTGTGCTTTGTTTTAAGATTTAATTTAACTGATACAATATATATACTTTAATATGGATTTTTATTACCAACCATCAGTTGCGTAAGATTACCATCATAAGTTAAGTCGGATTTTGTACTAGTGAATATGTAACAACGACAGCTTCAAAATGAATTATTTTTGAAATATTCATGCTCTTTATTTCCATTTCCTTTGACAAGAGCCACATACATTACTGTCCTGTAGGAGTTCTGTTGATAAAACAAAGAACAATTTGCTCAGAAAAGCTATCATTTTAAATCATTGGCATTGACTGTTCATATACCAGTTTTTACATATGTATGTACGTAGAATTGCACAAACACGACACTTAAAATCTAATCCCATTTATCTGTCTCAGCCAAATTTAATCAGTGTAAGATTTGACAATTTAAAATCACACAATGTTGTCCAAAAAAATAAGAAAGCATGTATGCCTCCGGCGTGGCCTTCACCTAATTTACACTTTAATAAGAGAGTTCTATTGGTGCTTCAAAAAGCACGCGCTGTGCCAATTCAATCGTATAACTATCTCAGTTGGTGTTTCTCCTACTACTTTGGATACATAATACAAATCGTAATATTCGGATACTTGCAGTTTGCAGTAGGGCATGAAAGCATGGAAGGAGAGTCTAATACTATAATTGACAGAAGAGCCGAGGACACTCTCAAGCAAATCATCCGAATTTTGTTTCTGATTGCCTTCAAGTCTATTCACCTGGCTGGTTCTCTGGCTATAAAGTATTTGGACGAAATGACAGAAAACGTGAACCAAATCTTCTTGCGTGACACGTATCTTTGGAATTCTCTGCCAAAAATCCGCGAAGGTTGTAGTCAATTCAAAAGGATGAAATATCTCATCAAATTTGTCTGCTACTGTCCATGGTTTCTACCCGTACTGTTCATACTTTCACTATTTCATCCGGCTGATCCCACAAGAAACATGATTCAAGATATACTGGAACCGGAATTATCACTCGAGCGAATTTTCACCTGGATTGTCGTATTTAGTGAGGCATACGCTCAATTCGCTGTGTTATCCCAAACTGGGATAGCAGTAGGCATAATCATTCTGATCATACTCACGCTTTACATTTGCGAGAAATGGCTTACCGCTACAATGCCAGATTTCCGTCATAAAATTTATGGCACAGCTTCTGGAAAGGAATTTGTAAAACTGGAGTCATCTGAAAGAATTAAAGCAACTCAGATTGTATTGGTGTATCGATCTTTGCAAATTCTTTCAGGCTTGACAAACATATGGGTTGCCAATATTCGAATAGCGTTTCAGAACGCTGCAATATTAGCGATAGCAGTTGGAGCAAGCTTTGGTTTGGTGAAAAATGGTAGGTACTTACTAGCAGATGCATCACCAATGGGACTTTCCATGGCTTCACTTTTGACGATTGGAATGGGCGTTGCAATCTTTGCATTTTATGTGCAGTGTTACATGATAGAGGGTTTAGACAGCAAGTGGGAACTTTTCAAGACAAGATTGATGAATAATTCGAGCAGGCGTAGCGCAGTCTATAAAGCAGCTAAATCCTTCCGTCCCATTTCCGTCTTGACAACTTATCCGTTTTGTAGACTAAACAAAGGTACATTTTTGGAGTGGTGTGATACTGTCGTTAACAACTTGGTAAATTTACTAATGACTTTCTAATGTCCATATCTCTTATTACATGTTGCTTTTATGAAATGATTGTAACATTTTTGAATCGTTAATTTTTACCTGTAGTTACAGTAATCTTTAATTGTGCAGTTATATGAACTTTGTCGTATTCATAATTTTCTTAATTGTAAAATCAATGTACAATTGTTACACTAAAGTGGTTTATAAATATTTGTTGTGCAAATAACTGTCTTTTGTTTCTAATATTATTAATTAATTGCATATCATTCAAAATGTTTTCGAAATAAAATCATGAGCTGAGAAAATGTTTGTTCATTTCATTATTTGCATTTAAAAATATTCATTTTCTTTATTTCCTTCCTTTGCAGTTTGGATTTTAAATAAAACGGCAGTAAATTTTAGGCGCTTAGTGTAGCCATTTTGATTATTAGGAGTCCTCTTGTGAGTAAACATATTATAGATAAAGTGTGGTATGTACATTGTCTAGACAGAGGACAAAGTCTTTCCATACTTAAAACAAAATGAATTTTAATAGTCAATGCTATTTACTAAGAAAGCTGCAAATTGGTTTTGATCATACAACATGCAACGTACTTTGTATTTAGTGAAAGTTTGAAGTGAAGTTCGTAATTATGACAACTAGCAACTGAAAACTAATAAAAACAGGCAACCGACTTATTCAAAGATAAAAACTATAAACTGTGTGCAAAATATTGGTTTTACCTGCGCAATGCAGCTGTAATTGCTTTGATAAATTCCTCTAATTCTGACACCGATTGATTCTCTTTCAATTTCTTCCAATAGTGTATGCAACAAATTGTCTTGTTGTCCTGTTCTTTAACCACCAATCAAAGCCCTTTCAGTTTTCCTTAGACTTAAATTTTTATTCAACCTATCTATAAAAATATGAACGCAATATAAACATTTTCACTTAATTAACGCTGTAGTTATAATTCTACATTCAATATTTGTACCTCTTCCGATATGCATCTTCACAAGCCCACATTTCAAATATCCACCAGATAAGTTGCAGAAGGATAGTGATCACACTGAAAGCATTTACTACGTACATCGTATTTTGAATTGCACAAATAGCAATACACATTGTATTATCCCAGATTCCTGTTTAAATTCAGATTCAAATCAATAAACTAAATTTATTCAACTTTAGTTCCTAAGTCCAACAAGAGTTCTTAATGAAACTATGACTTACTACTTGTATTACATGTGAAACATCTGTTTTAACGAAAATAACTACAAACCGCATGCCTAAAGTTTAATTTTATTAAGATATTATATTGTTACGGGCTGTTACTTATCGATCAAAATAAAACGATGTTTAATGCGAGTTATTTCAATTGATCATTACATGGCATAAAAATTATTACTGGTCACGAAATTGCTATAATTTTTAAACAAGAGGATCCATAAGCATTATAGTTTTCATGACGTGGAGAAAAAAGAGAAATTGAGCAACATGAATGAATATCTAGAAATATGGTGTAAGCACAAAGAACCAAAATGCCATTAAATTTATAACGCAAAAGTGCTCTCAAAATGCCCCGTGACAAACTCCTTAAGAACTTCAAAACGCTCAACCGCCTGATATATAAGTCACCCCAAAACCAAGATTCAGAGGTCGACATGATCTTCTGAACCTGCCCATTAGTCTCTTGTCCTCCAGATTCTTCCAATGATGATACTTCCATGATTGAAGAACTTTGCGCCCATAAAAGTTCAGGCTTCCACCCATGATGAGGATGGATGCTCAAAACAGTGTAACTATTGCTGACCAGCTAATTACAATGTATAGCGCAATCCGCTCCAACCTATCCCCATATTTGACTACCATATAAAACGAGAATATTACAACTTTTGTGATTAGAGCTTGACTTGGTAGTAAAAATTGGCCCATGACGCTGTTTACTTGCTGTTGCAAAATCTGTACAGTTCTGTATGCCGGAATCAGGTTTTGTACTTCTCGTAACTCATCTACCGATTTGTAATAGGAACGACCTAATCTGAACTCTCGGATGACAAAGGGCACAATGAAAACCCCGTATCCAAAGAACGCGGCAACACAATCAAATGAATTGAGGAAGATGCTAGTGTAATAGAAACTCATACCGACATAGATAAAAGGAATTTTGAACTTAAGTGGGGCATCCTGAGGCAAGAAATATGTAACAAATAAAGGGTTATTTGGATACAAGGAAATTCCAAAACAGCAAATTAAATTGGCCACAAAGTTTGCAATAAGGATGCATCCAAATACTGCCTCTAGAAATTTTGAGAAGGGGTTCGTGTTTGGATCATATGCAAGTAACTAATCATCAAGTACTTTCCTGCAATTTAAAGAATAACTGTTTGAAAAGAATCTTCATGAAGTTTACAAAATAAATTTGAAACTTACGATTCATGTGTTCCAGGTAGAAAAGTATTCTGTTACACATTATGATGCTGTCATCTTCAAACCATATCATCAAATATTACAACTGCAGCACCAAGATCAGGAGGCATACTCCAACAAAGTTAAGGTTGAAGTTGCTCAGGTTTTCTTCACCATAGTGGAAGTATGCAAGTTGAAATATGTAGATAAGAAAGCCATAAAATAAATAGGAGCAGTGAATACGAAAGTAAAGACGGCTGCGGTTGGAACGAATCACTCGGTGAGTTTTAGTATCCCATGCGTAGGGCAGTACTCCAAAATAAGCTGAGAAGGGAAATATGACATCTGCAAACGCAAAAATGCGATTGCTTATCATTTTTGGAAAGATGAAGGGCAATTATGGATAATTATGGGGAGGGAAAGGGTCTGAATTTTCTGTCACCCGCGAAGGAAATATTTTATGGCAGTATTAAATATTATATTCGAATTCAGGAAACTTTGGGTAAACTATTAGTTGGTTACTTCTGATTTCAGGTATGGATACTTATTCACTTTTCTATAATTTTATCGTTCTATGATGCCAGCCACCTTGTTACTAGCTTGCTTTTTAAAAATTATGGGGTGCTACGTAACCAGAAAATCAATCGCTTACAGTAAATGTTGCGAAACAATTTCAAGAAAAATTCACTCATTTCGTCAGCATCTGTCTCATCGTTTACTTATTTCACAAGAGTTTTACAAGACTAAAGAATGATCGATGCCTTTAAAAAGCTTACACACATTAATTTCAGATTTCAAAGCTTACTATCTCTCCAAAATAAGAGAATAAAACAAAACGATTGGCAAAATTTCAATTGAATGAATGCAATTTGATTCGGTAGTCCGACACATTCTCTAACATCACAATTCTCTAAAATTACCTATTAGAGAATTGTGACCACTAAATTTTTTTAAGGCCAACATCTCTAATCGCAAATCCAACATCTTAAATTCCAACTCCAAGATCTCTAATTGCAAATCCAAGATCTCTAATTTCAAGTCCACGATCTCTAATTTCAAGTCCACGATCTCTAATTGCAAAGCCCAATCTTCTAATTCTGTCTAAGTATTTTACAATATGA
>JAQIXX010001370.1:0-34712 GCA_034700605.1 Willowsia nigromaculata
GGGATGAAGTGACGGGGATCAAATGATTGGGATGAAGTGATGGGGATGAAATGATTGGGATTAAAGTGACGGTAATCTTTAAAAAGCCAAGACGAAAGAGAGAGAGAGAGGTGAAGTGGTTGTTGTTTTGTAGCTTGCTTCTTCTCCCCCTCATCTTTTCCTCTGATGCTGTCTGCCTGCTCAAGCTTTTGCTGGTAGTAGGTTGTAGGTTGGTCGGTCGGTGGTGGTATTTTCGGTTTTGTAACGACGGTCACGGTGGCTGCTTGATTCCCTCTTTCTACTTATATTATCCATATGTTATACACGTTTTGAATGTTTGAATGTGTGCTTCCTCCTTTTCTCGTTTATTTCACTTTCAAAAGATAATATGCATGCTGCTCATACATTACTGTGTCTGTGTGTCATCCACATCATCAACATCATCGAGGAGACCAGCAGCATTCGCCCATCTCATCATTTCTAGTAAAATTTCATGGTAATTTTTTCTTACTTTCCCTTTTACCACAACAAAATAAAACAACAAAACTATCATCAGCATCATCATCACAGTGAAAAGTTTTCCGCTCTTTTTTACAACATCAGCAGCACTAGAGTAGTATAGTGCTTACTTCCACTACCCTTATTATATGACAAGCAAAGAAGATGAGAGGCGAGAACGACAGAAATGGATGGATGAAAACTATAAAAAGGAGTAGAGATAGATAGGATCGACTAGTACAAGAGGAAAGAGAGAAAGAATGAGTAAAAATATAGTACACAAGATCTCTTTTTGCTATTGCTGTAAAAATGCTGTTCTGGCTGTTTTAGAAATGGAGAGCATGTATGTAATGTTGTTGTTGTTGCTGCCGTTGTGGATGATGTTGATTCCATTGCATTCAATTTTCATGGAGTCTGACTGCTGGTGCTACTACTGCTATTCGAGTAGTGAATAAGTGCCACTATATAGTCTACCACTTGGTGCTTTACTTGGAACTTTTCTACTTCACTTTCTCCACCAAAATCCTTCCCATTGTACATAAAATGCGTACATATCTGCATCTAATATCTTCAAGTGCATATCTTTATATATGCTCCCATAAGTTTTTCTAATATTTCGTTAAGGTTTGATATCGCTTCTGCAGGTGAAATGCCTGTCAGCAACGCTCACAAGTCTCATTTCAAAATGATGCTTTTCGTATTCTTGTTCTTTCCATTTCGTACATTCATACCAGTCTTTTAAGGAGAACTACACACAGGAGCTGAGAAAGTATATGGTATTATTCTTATTATTGTTATAGTTTTTTGCTTGTCTTCAGCAACATCATCAATGAGCAGATCGCTTTATAAAGTAGGCAGCCATACAAGAAGATTGAGAGACGTAGACGAAGAAAGCAGCAATTCTATACACAAGTTTTCCATATTTGTATGATGTTGGCTTCTTTATTACTGCGTATCTTGTTTTCCTCTCTCTGAACAAGAAAATTCCCAAGATTCCCATTTGATTTGAAATGAAGGATAGAAAGAGAGAAAATAAAGAAAGGAACGTGAGGGTGATAGACAGACATTATACACACATATACATTTACTACCGAGCAGCAGGGAGCATTCGGAAATTAGGTTATTGGTAAATAGATTTAGTAGCTCTCCAAGTACTGTGTTCAGTATCCATCTTATCCCTTTTTACTACAGCATTTGCTCCATTTTTCTAAAACGGAACGGACAAGTCCTGGATTGGATCTAATACATTTGTTGTATGTGGGCAAGGATAAGGAGTGACGATGACGGTGATGAAAACACAACGATGACATTATCGAGGACAGCATCATCGTGAAATGATCATTTTTTTAGATCACTTCGAAGGCTGATGGAAACTGGGGTTGAGGGGAGATGACGTCATTTTGTGATGTGGCCTGAGGGCTGAAACAAACTAAGAGCTTGAAGCATTTTATTAGCCCTGGGTCTAGAATTTGCTGAAACCTCATAAATTATTCGTGTTCCAGACGCCTTGGCACGCAGAAATGTAGCACGTGCCACTTCACTGCATGAAGGGGTTTTCACTTTTCTCATTTCATTAACAAACAGCCAATTAAATAAAATTTCATACTAACCATGTACTGTAACCAAAAATGAAGTTTATTATCATCATTTCTTTCATCTCTAAACTCACAGATTTACTTTCTCAAATGTAGCTTTCCTCCTCTTTGTTTAAAATAAACAGGATCTTCGATCATTCTATCACCATTAGCTTATTTTTCTAAACGTTTGCATAATATGTTATAAATTACAACTTGTAATCAACATATTACAGATTCTAGTTACAACCAGAAAAGAGCAGGGGCAATGCGATACAAACTCAATCAGGAAGGTGGTCGGGATCCGGGATGAACAGTGTGACGTTTGAGTGTGTATGAAGTGATGATGGTACCGGGAGACCTTGTCCTGTCTACTGTTTTGTCTGTTGTATTCTTGCAAAACTAAAATTGAACGTAAAAGTGAAAATAAACCATAAAACAACTTTATACGCTATTTTTAAAATCCGCCATCAAATACATTTACATCCAATGATCGTTATCCATCCTTCTCCATTTTCTACAACTCCACATGCACATTTACCCGAGCCATTAAAAGTGTCATTAAATTCGATAATGACAAGTTCTACTGCATGTATTATGACAAATTTTGCCATGATTTTACCTTAGATATGCAATGTACTTGTTATATATGTATAGAAAAATACGGAAAAAATTAGTAATGTACTGGGAGGCTTTTATGAGCCATTAAATGGAAAATGTTTGACATCATAAAAGTCCGCATTGCTCTCGAGAAACGACACACATTCACCACACTCACTTCTGTTATGAGAGAATTTTATAAAGTCGTAAACAGGTAATTAACCCTTACCAGCCTAATAATCATCATAATGTGTAATACAAAACAGTTTTGCAGTAGCTGAAACGAAGGGGAAAACGAAATAAAACGTGACGACAGCATGAGCAGAAGCATTTAAGCAATAGTCAGCAGAAATTACCAACTATAATATTCTATCCGAATGTTTGTTTGCTGATGTGATGAAGTTGATGTTGAAAATGCTTTTTGCTCTTTTTATCCTTTTCCAGCTTTCTTTGAATATGTCTATGTCGCTCTTCCTTTTTTGCGTCTTTCTTTTGAATGGGAAGAGGAGAGTGAAAAAGATGAAAGTTTTTTGTGGAGAGCATAATATGACCAAATAAACAAAGAAGGCATCAGGGCAGAAAAGCATGGTCCTCATGATCATGTTTGATGATAATATTATATCGCATTACCTACACAAAGCCACCATCATAACGCACACTTCTTTTCCCTACTACTTGTAAAGAACTACCGCTATTATGCCAATACCTATACTTGCGTAATAAAAACAAACTTTTCAAACAGACAGATAGAGAATAAAAAAGATGAAGGAGCAAAGAGGTAAAAGGAAAACCACAAAACTCACCCAAATACATACCAAAATCCCATGTTATTTCCATTAATATTCCACTTACTTTACTCGAATGCAGCAGACCATGCTGTTTTAAAGTGGAAGGGAGCGTCCGTGTAGTAACAGAAATCATGTAGACATCATCATTATAATATCAACTTTATAAATGAATAGAAAGGCGCAAACAAGTTTTGAATTTATATTACACTTTTTAGAGAGAAAAAAGGCTACAAAAAGACTATAATGGTGTAAAATAATATAGTATTATGGCAGTGGCGGCAGAACGAATTATAAAAGGTGGTATAATAATAGTCATCGGTATGAGAGGAGGATGTGCAGTATACATATAAAATGTTTAAAATTGTAGTAATTTTTTTTTGCAAAAGGATTAGCACATTCACACGAACCGAAAGTTGTGGGGATGCTGTACAAGACGAAAAGAGGAATAATACGAGCAAGAGTCACATTCGCAATGAAACATTCAAAAGAGTATTACATTACATTCAACGATTATGCACCAAGAAAAGGCAACGAGATAACAGGAATAGCAGGATGATGATGATCATCATCATCCTCGTCGAAATTATTACGCTCCTCTGGATGGAGGTCAGCAAGCAAATTTTGTGTGAGCAGTGCTACACAATTGCAGTAGGTACATAGCATGATATCATTATCATCCCGTGACAATGGTGTTCTCTTACAACAAGTTTACAATGGAGTGTAGTAGTAGTAACTTCTTTGAATACTTGCTCGCCTATCCTAATCTTCAGTTGTTGGCTCATCACAATCTTCTCAACTTTACTTTTCACTCAATACTAGCGTCTTATCTGGCGACATTATCAAGAGAGAGCGTTCATCTGTAATGTTAATTTAATACCTATGTATATGGATGTACGTGTGTAGATATTCATTGTATCATCTTCGTTCATGCTTATGCTCCTTCGTGACTTGACTGTGTAGCATTTAAAATGCTCTTTTCCTGTCCTATTATTATGCAATAACAATAACAACAATAAAAAACGATCGGGCTCTCTTGTAGTTTTGTGCCTTTTAAAAACGTGTTTCTCTTCACATAAAAGCCACATGCAATCCTGCACATTATTGCAGATCGTCTTCTTTTTTGAAGTAGAGAAAGGCTATGAAAAAACTCGGCCCATATAATAAGTACTTTGGTGGATAATGTAAATTCACTGCATATAAAGTGCTAATAGAGTGAATTTTGTTTAAAAAGAGGGGATTTTTGTTGAGTACAACGTAACAGCAGTGTCTCATCCTCGTCATTATCACCGTCAACGCTATATATTGCCACTCGCCAACTCCAAAACTTGTTACTTGGTGCTACATTCTCTTTAGCAAGTTGTTGGTGGTGGTGCTTTTACAAAAGAGTTATTTAACAGGACGACCATCATCATCATGGTGGTACATGTGACGATCGTCACACAGACATAGGTAGTCTAGTCGCAGTCATCCTTTCCTTATCCATATTCCTGTTGGCTGATGATCATGATGGCATGGTAAACTTTTTTCTTCAAAACCACGTTGCTTGCTGTTCACTAGCTCTTTTAAACAGAAGAGTTGATGCTGCTGGTTTTTTGGTTATGTGGCTGCTGGTACGGTGGTTGTTGCTGTCGACTCGTCGTATCGTATATTTCAAATGGAGGAGGATAAGACACTACCACTAGCAAAAAATACCAGCTTAGTTCGATGTTGTTGGATATTTGGATGTACGAAGAGATTATAGTAGTTGGTGCTGTGTACTTTTTATTTTTTAAAGCTGGTGGTAACATAAACATCTTGTCTTTCTTGTGTCTCTCTTTATCCTTTTCCATCATTTCACCTCTGGCTCTTCCACTATCAAACTGAAACTCAACAGCGGCTATATAGCCTCGATGATAATATTATTATTATGGATGTTCTTCTTTAGTTGTTATCAGTATTATGCTTGCGATGATAACGATATTATTATGATCTGTGCATGTACCTACACACTCTTTCCCATTACAACAAATCTTGCAAGCGCTCACATAATACGACATGCTGCTTCTCCTCCTCCCGTTCTGCTGCTGCTACAACGCAACATGCAAATGATTTTCGAGCATTTTTATATGAATGTACAAGTGTCTGTCCGTATCTGTTGTTGTTGTATCCTTTTCCCAACTCAACTACAACAACGAAACCTAAATCTCATCCATCCATCCTCTTCGTCCTCGTCATGCTCATGTATATTTATTTACCTTTTAATAAACTTAACATAATACAGAAAGAAAATGTGTGTAATTTGTTAGTACTTGTGCTCCACGGAAAGTTATTCTTTTTTGAAAATTGTGGTGGTGGCAGTGGCAGCAGTAAGTAAAGCAACACGCGTTTTGAATGTGCCATAATATAATATATAGCATAACAAGATTTTCATGACGAAGAGAGACTTGCTGCTACTTTGCAAAATCAATCTGCAAAGAGTGCAGACAGAGCGTGGTGGTGAGAAGACGACTAAAAAGTAAGTTTGGAAGCATCGTTCCCACATTCGTCACATTTTTGAAAGCTGATATAGTGACTACTACTGGATGTATTGTTATAACAAGGGACAAGGAGCCGGAGCGAGAGAAAAGTGAATTTCGAGTCAAATCACTTCCCTGGAAAAGATATTCTTGGATAACGAAATCTCACAGTAGATTTTACTGAGTGATCTTTGTAAGGACTGCCAATACATCTGAAGGAGACCATTCTAGTGTGGAACGACTTCCAGGAATAAATCATTATTATTATTGAGTGAGATTTGTGAATACTACATACATTCTGGGGAGTGTCATATAGCGTAATCGTCTAAAGAGTACCACCACACGACATGTAAAAGGGGATGCCAAAGAAAGTGTGCCTTTCTGAGAGACTAGAAGAGAGTGAGTTGTAAGCACATTATATGTCCTCGTATTATTACTTAGCAAGTGAGTAGTGGAGTGTGTGTCGGTGTTTATTGTACTTGTTGCATGTGGAATCGTGGAATGGGAGTGGAGGAGAGAAAAGGAGAAGAAAAGGAGTAGTGACATACATGGCGACTCAACATAAGTGAGTGAAACTGGAGAACTCAAGTATTTTCTATTTTCCATGAAAAAAGGGAATCTGGAAGAGATTTCACTTTCTCTCCCTGATCCTTTCTCTCCGTGTATGATTTCCTTTTTCCTTCCTTCCCACTGCTTTCTCGGCAAAGAAAGTAGTTCTACAAGGGTATAATAGGTAGAAAGATTATTATTAGGCTATATTGTGTTTTCCATGTTACATGTACACTCATGCCTACATTAAGAGCAAGGAGTAGGCCGAAAATACGACTCCGCTTGCTCTTTATGGCTGGCCTACGCATGAAAAAAGTCCTTCTATGCATTCATCTCCTTATTCATTCGTGTCCATTCATTCCGCCCATATATATTAACGCTTGTGTAAAAAGCGTACATGATGGCTTAGAATAGTATAGACTAGAATAAGAACAACCAGCGTGAGTACTTTCTTTACTGCCACCGAGGAGAACCTAGAGTAATAGAAAGAGGCTATAATATATAGAGCACTGGTTGAGATACTCGCTGCTCTGGAGTATAAGTAATGTACTGGAAGCTGAGTGAGAAAAAAGAATCTCTCATGAAAATCACGTCCTTTCCTTCTGGGATGATAGAGAAGTGTATTATTATCAAACACGGAAAATCCCATTTTTGGCACTCATATCAGATCACCGTCAACATTAAGTAGCTTGGCTGGCAGAGAGAGCACATAAGCGTCAAACACAATAACAACACAAGCAGTAGGAAAAAAGCAATGTAATAACTGGAGCAAGACAAGTTGAAGCAAAGGCAAAAAAAAAGTTTCATTCCATATCTTTAGGAATACCGTTCGTTCTGGAAAAATACGGCATATTTTTATTTGTAAAGATGTATGTATTATCATTTTTCCATATACAATTCTGCTGAAACGTGTTACTGGAGCTGGATATTTTTATATCTTATTCCATACACTCCAACTAAATATACCACTGATACTTTTAATGATTATTATACTCACGATCATTTGATCATAATATTATTATGATGAACTTCTTAACGTCATAAAGCTGACTCTGACGCTGATGCAGCTGCTCTATCATTGTCATCTTGGGCAAATGTAAGAGGGATTTTCACAGGTATTATTGATGTATCTAGCTCTCACTTCATAATCACTCATTTCCTACCATCATTCTTTATTGTTATTCTTAAAAGTAGTACATATTATAACCAATTCTGTTCACACCATCGATTCAATACAGAGACAATTTTTGTTTTTCATTCACAGCACAGCTCAGTAGTTTATCATAATCATCATGTCAAGTCAAAATCGGTTCGTGAGAGGAGGATCTTGCATGCTATTATTAATATTATCGTAAACGACAATGTCATTGTAAAATTCCAAATTAATCTTCTTGTTGGCAGTTCGATTCACATGACATGTCATAACACACCACTCACTGGAATTACACAAGCATCACACATGATGATTTTAACCTGAACTAATCACAAACCAATAAGCCAAACCAAAGTTAATATTTAATGAATCTGTGGATTTTACGCTGACAAAAAGTAGAATGGATTGATAATAAAAAAGTAATTTAAAGTGATCAAATGTATGATTTCGTATTTCGACAATGATTGCAGCATAAAAAACCAAATTTGAATCAAGTTGAGTGTTATGTACATGTATGTATTTAATTTTACTTGCAATCAGCATCTTCATCATAATCATTATTCTCGGGTTAAGTTAATAGCAAAGAGCAAATCATTCCTGAATTTTCTGGTTTTCGTCAACCACATCACAAAGCCAGATCATTGGCAGCAAAAGCAGTTTTGCAACACTACAAATAAGCAAGTAATATTTGCTTATCCACATCATAGTAATACACAGGAAAAAAGAATACATAATACAATTGTAGGAGGAACGAACGTACTTTGTCATATGTCATTTATCTGTCGTGTCATAATGATTACATGGATATCCTATGATGTGTGGTAAATACACGACAAAAGAGAAGGATTAAAAAATGAATGTAAAACTGTGAAAGATTACTGTTTTCCATCTGAAACACCAACATGTTTTTCAAAGCTACTTTCCACAATTGACAGTCTGGATTTCATACATCACAAACACACCTTTTATCATGCAAATAACTTTTTTGGTGGAATAATGCAGAGTGTGTGCGAGCAAGCTATAGCTCGCTGAAATAATGTCAAGCCACTTGCACTTGGACAAGCTGCGTAAAATGGAAAGGAAGGAATTATCGTAAATATAAGGAATGCAAATTAAAAATGTATCAAAGGATATCACTCGTGAAATATGTGACATAAAAAGCTTTTTATGAAAAACAATCACCAACTCAGCACAAAAAACTACTTTGTAGCAAAGTGTCCACCCACAGCACGGGTCCACATATGCTTGGTGCTTAAATATGTCCCTAAACGATTTCACGATTCGCATTGAATGCGTATTTGAGTAATTTATGAATTGAATCTTATTGTTTCCACCATCTCAAGTAAAAAATGCATTAATATATCATATCACATGACTTTGGAGGAGTTTATAAAGTAAAGTTAGGAGTAATATAAAATACGCTTTTATTTATACCTTTTTTGACAAATAATGGTAAAAAAAATTGTGATTTATTACATGCAATATCATAAAACAAACTACTGCAGAGAGCCATAGTAGGAGTCGACGTGTGCTAATAATAATCTCAGCTGGTGTATCGATGTCATAATCATAATATTTAAAAATGATTTCATGTTCGTCGACATGCGGTGAGCTAAATATACACGTTTTTTCATACACATTATAGTACTCATCGTAATAATCCCAATCGAAATAGCAATAAAATTGGGTAATAGGTGCATGCACGGCGTATACATGTAGGCACAACACCTAATAATTTTTCATTTTTATTATTAGATTTTGTTTGTGACTGCCATCATGCTACATGCTGATTGTGCTATAATCCATGTTATTGCAGTTAACTATTGTACTCCACAACAGGAGGGATTAGGCTAGCGAATGTCTAATAAAAATTACTTGTTTTAACCTGCAAAATCCAATAGGGATTAGAGATTAGAAGGAAACTTTATGAAAGGATGATTGATACTCCACTTTTATAACTTGTTATTAGTCTTTCTCTAGAATAATGGCATGGTTAAAAACTAATATAGAGGTTATCTGTCACCCATCATATTCATCATCAACATCAGATCATTTTTATTACGATTTACTCAATGTACACCACCCAATCACCCAATAAAAGGCCATCAGAGAAAATATATAACCAACAAAGCATCTGAATCTCACAAGTTTAGTGGATTATTAACAAGTCATATAAAAATCGTATCATTAAATCTATTTTGTTATGAGAGGGCAAAAAATATGTTATAAATACTATTTACGTTACAAAGTATGCATTACCGTTTGACATTTTTATGAGTTGAGAAAATGAAATGAAGGAGAAAATCCGTGCAATAAATAAAAATGCATGTATGTAGACTGCCGACTACACAGAGAGTGTATAAAACCTATCACACTCGCCAGACTACCAAAAAGCCAAATATGTCATTCAATTCAGGTTATTGATGATGATGAAAAAAGTATATCAAAGCAACAAGTATTTTTTTTTGGATTTGTTGGATTGGATCAGATTGAATGAGTTTTACTTCTCAGTTGAATGGCTCTTTTTTCGTTTGGGGGAAGAAGGACGACAACGATGTCGGGTGTTCTTCTCTGCTTTCTTGCATAGTGTACTGCCGATGCTTTTTGCTATAATATTATCGATATATCGATAGTATGGGATTGGTTAGCTGGTCGTTCTCTTTCTTTCTCGTCATCTCGTTTTCTTGTTGCTCAATCCCAATATAATGAGCACATGTAAACGGCTTAACATTTTCAGTGGTTTCATTTTCCTCTAAAATAAATGGGAAAGGGGTTTTATTACTTCACCAGCGCAAGTTGGATGAAAAAAGGTAGTATGTAATATTCACCGTAGTTATAGTTAGCGAACGAGATTTCTTTTGTGTGTGTTTATATCTCCGCGTGTGTCATAACCCCTTTTTGGCAAATAACCGCGAGTGCAGAAGAAAGTGACATTGATGGAGTTGTATGAAAAAACGACTGACTTGACTGCAATTGACATATATGAGAATACTGACGCTTTTGTCGTAGAGATGAGATCTTCATCAACATACAAGCCATAAAAACCGAGGAAAATGCAATTGTAATTGTGCAAAACTACACAATTCTGTAGTACTCTACATAATATTCATCATCATCATTATATGGTAATAATCCTCTTATATGCCACTTGAGCTGACGAGTACAAGGCTAGACGCAAAGTTATCCGTTTGATGAGTGTAACAAGATGATGGTTAAAAGTAAAGTGGAATTTCTCCCTATTACTAAAAGAGTATTTAACTACCAAGTCATCCCACTTTCCGCTTCCATTTTTCTTTCAGAGACATGAGCAACATCCCGTTTTCTTCATTTTCAAATCATCGTAAAGTATTTAAATATTTTTATAAAAGACTTACGCAGCAAGTAGTGCCACATAAAACCCAAAATATAATGATGAAGATGAACACTCTATAATATAGATCGCCGAAACTGCTGACTTTACTGATGCAGTCATAGTCAGATCAGATTTAATGGTTCGTTCACTTATGCTCACTTTTATTTGTTATCATCAACACGGAATATTATCATTATAGCAGTATCCTAAAATACACGCGTATTCATCGTCATGAATGATATTCATGGTCAAACTTAAGCAAACCCCACCCAAACACACACAAAAAATACATAGTACATATAATACAATAGTTATAGTTAATCATATTCCATTTTTTTCATTCCATCATCCTCAGAGCTAATGCTTTACTAATGCGGAGTACAATGAACGACACGTAGCGAGTCTCTCTTTTTTTATCATACTTTATGATCATCTCACCAGCAACATCGGTAACATAACGAATCATTCAGCACAAATTTTTCTGGGTATGGTGGTAATACTACAAACAACAATAATAATAACATAATATGTTTCAACGGCAAAGTAGCGTCTACTTATTATTCCGATGTTGCTGCGCTGCTTAAAATTATGTACATTTACTAGAGAGCAAATAAGGTAGAAAGGTATATATAGATGCTCTCATTTTTGTCAACGTAATAATGGTAGTAACGATCATCCTCTTCATGATGAATCATGAGGATGTACGGATGAGAGCAACAAAAAATAGCATTATATTCAATTTCTATAATAATTGGGACACACAACTTACATCACTCATAAGCAATGATATATTTAAAACAGAGTCGAAATTCATTTCGTTCTCAAGTCTATAAACCTATGGAAAACTCATTGCGTTGCAAAAGGACGACCTAAACCTTGATGACTGTCATCGATGACTTTTTTATATTGTTCTGTGCCAGTGTCCCGTGTGCATGTACCCGCCTGTCTACCCACAAACATAACAAACTGCAAATTATATACTGCCTACTTGAAACTTTAAAAAAAACGCAAAATTGATTGCAGGGACCGTATAATTTTAGTACTTTTTAAGCTACCAATTATTTTTAGGCATATTGTGTGCATAAAAGTCAACAGGTCAGACAAATTACAACAATAGCAGCTCAATGAGAAAAGATGAATTTGGTAGCAAATGTTAATTTGCATTAGAATAGCTCAAGCAATTTTCATATTTTTGAGGTTGGAATGCTTTCTTGAATTAACTATCAGTTTAAAAACTCCTTCTGTAATAGTAGTTATTATTTAGCTAATTGTTGCCACAAATAATAGCGCAAACACTTTAGTGCAGATAAATGTCGTGTGTGTGCATGAATTGCCGTTTTTCAAGAGCTGGATTGTTTGCTGTGGTGAAACTGGTGGTGTGATGTGATGAGTGTGTATAGTGAAGAAGTTCAAGTGGAAAATATCCTGATCGCTGTTGCATGAGACTGTGACAAGCTCGCATTATGCAATTCTAATGCTTTGCTACTTTTTTCTCTTTAGGATGCTACAGCACACAAGTAATCTTCAAAGTTGAAACTCAACAAGTGAGTGAGTGACCAGCACCATACAAGATAGAACTGGTGGAAAAGAAAATAAGAGTCAAAGGTACAAACACACGGCATGGAGGGCAAAATGTGATCATGATATTATGTCATGTGTGTGGTTTGTGTGTAAAAATAGCCCATGCTACTATAAACAAACGGGTGGTTGGTGGTGATAGGAAAATGGCAAAAATATAGAATATGTTATTTTAAGCAAAAAAAAACTACTTAATGCTTTTGCACAGCAAAAAGAAGATGTGCAAGATGATATTATGATAATAATATTCTCTATGTGAGCTCGTTGCGATGTGGTTGTGGAAGGACAAATATTTATTTCGGCTCTTCTTCACTCTTATTCCTCCCTATATTGGATTGATATTATTATGAATGTATGTATTTATATGTTCAATATAGCAAAGTGCTATTTGTTGTTTGAATGGGTATTCTTGTTCTCCATAATGATCAGCAGGAAAAAACCACAAACAAGAATCTATTTTTAGCTCCATATCAAATATCAGTTCAAATTTCACAAGAATGCATAATAAATGAAGTAAAAGGTTATATTTAAACCTTTTTTATCAGCAAAGCTATTTGCTCCATTTATTTTTCGATTTGCTTTTATTTTTAAAGTAAATACCACGAAAAGCCAAAAAAAAAAAGTTCCATTCGTTTTTTCTCAGCCTCAGCATTCCCTGTCAAGAATATGTATAGTTTTACACTTCACTTAACGAATACATATAAGGTTACTTATAGAGACATAATGTAGGTAATTATAGCATAAAAAGCAAGTTTAGGCAAGATCTCATTCATGTGTCTGCATAGATGTTGATGATGATGAGGAGTGAGGGTCGCCGTCTTTGAGAGCGAAGAATGAGTAAGCAAAGAAGGAAGCCTTGCATGACCTCTTCCTTCCTTTTCCACTTCCATCATCAATATTAATCCACCTCCAACGAACTATTTATGGATGAATGCCTGTTTGTCCATGCATACCTACTTGCTCTACCAATTACTACATTTTTATTGCATAGGTATAATAGGGTAGACAAGCTCTTCTACTTATCCATATCTGATAAGAAAAACGTAAAAGTAAAAATGGGATGATGGGATTCTCCTGCACTCGATGCTTGTTAGCTCTAAATAAGTAGATTTTACTACATTCTCTTTTATGTTCTTTAGCTGCCTATTTGTAAAAGTGTACACTGCATTACATTACACACATCATCATCATAATAATAATAGTATCTGGTCAACCTTCAACCCTTTTTCTCCTACAAAAATATTACAGCTTGAATATACACGTATGAATAATGTTTTACTGCTGCATTTTGCCCTTTCATTAACTTTACACTGCTAAATTTACATACATGGAAGTCAATATATCTCTTTGAGCTTGTTAGTGTGTGTATGTTTTATTATGTCCATGATGATTAGTTGATATGATACATGGACTGTATTACTGTGCAGCTTGTCTGAAGTTAATAATGTCTATATTTAGCATGTTTTGGCCGATGTGATTAACCAAACTAAATGTGATATGATAAGACAAAAACAGAAAAGAGCCATCATCATCATCGCCGCTATACCACCACCATCTTCTTTGCATCATGCATATAACCAACTTGAGAGCATTCATAAAGAGCCAGTCAGCCAGTTACATTAGTCACATAACTACTTATAAAACTGATCTATATAATAAGAAGTGAAAAGGATATTGAACAAGAGTAAATCGCAAAACAATAAAGTCATTGTTCTCAGCTTTGAACAACGTCGCATTTTATTGTTATTTATGCATATTTTTCAACCTAATAATAATGATAAGGTAAAAGGGATCGCCGTCCTTCGTCCCTGGTCGTCATACTATCCTATTATCATTTCAGTCACTGGTTTTTAATTTAGCAGACAAGCCATTAACAAAATGGTCTCGTAGACTGAATGAACTTGCAAAACCTTCTTTTTTTTAGCAAATTGATCATATCAAATACATATTTTTATTCACCCCGTCAAATCAATCCCTCAAAATTCCATTACATCTTATATTGAATCCTATCAATCAATCAAAATCATTTTTATTATAATTTTTTACAGGTGCCTTCAACTAAAAATATTATGTACGTGCACGCGTGCAATTAACGGGGACCAGAGTGATTTGTAGCTGTTGCTGCACTGCAATCTGCAAAAATAATATGCAAGAATATTTGCATAAAATCTAAATGATTATTATTTGGACTAATCGTTAGTGAGCAAGAAAAAAAGAGGTTTATAAGTGAGATCAATTATTGTATATTTAGAGGGACTTTTGCGAGTGATTAATTTACTAGATTATCGATGTTGTTCTTGTTCAATAGCCACAAATGACTTGATTAAGGGTTCCGCATGTAAAAAAAAAACGAGTGACTTGTTCCATTAGTCGAGGAGATTTTTATTGCAATTTAAGTAACCCTCTCCTCTCACAAAAGCATATCCAGTCCATAATTTAAGGCTCGAATGAGCCAATTTAATATTTGTTGTGAAATGTAAATTGTGTTGTGATATATTATTATATATTTTGTTATAATTTAAAGTGGAAATAGCGTCAGAATAAAGAAGGTCAAAATGCGCGTAGAGACTTGAAGAAAACAATAGTTGACCAAAAAAATGCTGCAAGATACATACAAATAGCGTACATTAACTATTAACACAGAAAAGTGATAGTTCTTCTTGAGAGAAACGGTGAAAAAACATTGGAGCAATAATAATAATAACAACAATAATAGCCGTTCTTGATGTAGTACATGTACCTGTTATTTAACTTCTACCAAGAAAAATTCTCTAAATGACGACAACGACCACAACAAGAACACGTCGCCGATGAAATGACTGATGTTTAAAAATGCTACTACTACTGCCTTAATAAATTGTCCTACGGACATTGTACATACATCATATCATCAACATTTTATTTATTAGCACTCCAACTCTTATAACTCACCTTGTAGTGAGCATCACCAACTTGTTCGCGTGCTCTTATTTTTGATCTACTACCACAAGGAAAAATACAAAACGGAAGGGTGCGTCATCTCGTCAGCATCCACCAACTTGTCTGCATCCGTCCATCCGTTGAATTGGTGTGGTGGATTGGATTTTTCTTGTGTTGAACATTGAGCAATTTTCAAGCAAACAAAAGTGCAACCTGTTCACACCTCTCAATTGGCTACCGTTTACCCTTAATCCATAATTGTACACCTATTTTTATATGTGCGTGCATGTATACTACCTACATATGCATAACAGTTCCAATGACTTGTAATTAATTGTTATCTCGCTAATAATGGATTGGGTAATGTAATTACTAGGCGCTGTCGTTGATGATGCTAAAAACACACCTTGTCTACCTCCTCCTCCCTTTTTCTTAACTTTAATAAAATGTACAATAGCAATAAAAAGTAATTCCCTTCAGAAAATAGAATTGTGTCTCTTCTAGCAGCAGTAGCAAAAAAAAATAAAAATATAACGAGTACAACACGTGCCTTCTAGCGAAACACGCTTGTTAAATGCCTGTTAAAAATAGGATCATGGTGATGATGATAATGTCGATATGATGAATGGATGGAACGGATCATGAAATCAATTTTGTCTTTTTATCCACACATCAACAACTCCTCTTTGCTTTGAACGGTGAGCAAATAAACAGCAAAGACACACACACAAACACACGAAATAATAATATCTCTGGGTGATTCTAAGATGATAGTCATCATTGCAGTCGCCGTAACCGAGTAAAAATACTTTGTACTCTGTACAATAGGGAGTTCAGCAAAAGGAAGCAAAACTAATGACAAGCCAAATCAACAAACATCGACACAATAATAACAGCAAAGTCAACAAATAAGACTGCGCTACTCTCTCTACTCCAATCTCCTCATGGTGTATTGAAGAAAAAATCATTCTTTCAAAAAAAAAATTGTTCAAGTGGTGCCTTTTCATGTGAAACATTTCAACAAGAGCTTTATATTTTATCTTCATCTGGAAAATACGCGAATATACATACACAACGTTTTATGTACATTTTTTACTGGAGGATTTATTCCTTTCCCGGAACAACAATCGCTTGAAAAAGTAACAAGTATAATAAAGGATGTAGTTTTGTGATTGTGATCCATTTTATCGAGGGAAAGTCTGTGTGTTTAGCAATAAAGGTAATATATATGCGCAACATATATAGTATTAGATTTTCCGTACAAACAAGTACACACGACATTATTATCTTCAATTTTTTGACGTTGCAGGGGGTGTAATATTAGATTTGTCTTTTTTCTCTGTGTATTTGTATATGTCTGTATCAGTTTCCTGCTATTTGGAAGGGAAGAGCTCTTTGAAAAAAAGTAGTGTACATATTTGATCAAGAGAGAATTTCATTGTAGTTCTTTTGCTTTCTTCATCGGCCCTGTCGAATATTTCGATTTCTCCACCTTCCCCTTTGAAGAGGAAGGGAGAAAGCCTCTCGGTTTCTCTTGTTGAGAATTCTGAAAAGGGAAATAAGAGAAGACGGGGAGAAGGAGACGACGGGGAGGACGTGGAAGTAGATAGGAAGAAATCAGAAGACGACAGCAACGACGACGAAGAAAACGACAAGATGGCCACGACAGTGGCAGCCTCGGGTAAGAGTGCAAAACAAATCATTGAACAACTCGAAGAAGAGATCTCATTCCGTGACAAGATCATTCGCAAGTTGGAACTTCGCATTTTGGACAAAGAGGAAGAGATTCAACAGCTCAGATCCGATCTTGACAAGGTACGTGCTCAATAATAATGCAGACACACAACAAGTCTATTATTATCATTACTTAAGTTTAGTTATATATATTGTGGTTATACAAAGCACAGTAAGTACACACATTTACAAGAAAATGTCCATTGCTAAATAAGAAATGAAAAAAAGAGAAGAAAAATCAGCCACAGAGACAGATAGAGAAGACAGAGTCACTCATATATATACACACACAACGCACACAAGACAATAATGTACAATGTACGAGTGGAGAGAGACACGCCTGCATAAAGAAGGACAGAGAAAAAGGGAAAGCGGAGACGGGGAAAGAAAGAATCTCTTATTTTTTCTCCCATTCTCATAGTTCGTTTTCGTATTCATACGTCTTATTCTTATGTATTGTCAAAGAACAACACACTTGTTGTGTTTTTGTGTGTGCATGTGACTATGTGTATAGGCATGTATGTCTGTGTGTGTTTGTGGATGTGAAGGAATTTGAAATTCCTATTTTCATTTTCTTTTCTCTGTCTTCTTCTGTCTCTCTCAATTCCATTCTGGCCTTCTCTCCTGTTTCATCATCTCTTTTCTCTCGTCTTTCACGGATCGGAGGAAATTGGAATTTTTAAAGCATGTTCTCCATGTTGTCGTTTTTTTTGTCATTTTGTCGTCCCACATGATAATATTATATTATAGTGTTATTGTCTATGCTGCAACAGGAAGATAATAGGAAAATGAGAATGCAATACGGAAATATAAAATGTACATTGTGTAACTTGATATGTCGTATTACGGTCCACATATTGTCGCGTTAATATAATATATATGCTGAATGCAATGCATGTATCATTTTTCACATCTTCATCTTCTTTACAGTACCAGTCAATAATCAACTCAGGAAACAAGAAACCTTCCATCGTGGTCGTGAGCAAACAACGAGGACGTGGTCAGGGTATATCAGCGGAGCCCACAGGAAATGCGTCCGTGACTAATGCAGTAATTGAATCGGAGCCTTTGCCAAGCTACCCGAAATCTGACAGGTAGGTATAATACACAATATACACACATAAAAAACATTATACAACACAATAAAATAATACGTTATGTACACACAACTCTCGCCGTAATAATAACGTACAACGATGATGATCATCATCACCCCTTTACTGCCACCACGACCACTGCCACCAGAATCACTATCATCATCGACAACAACAACGAAAAGCAAAGCAAAGTCATGTCATTCTCATTCCTTCTCTCCATCCAACTTTATTAACTACATTAGAGGACGCAATGACTACACAACTGATGTTATTTGCGGATATGGATGGATACAGAGAAAGGGAGAGATGTAGTAGTCGGTGTGTTTTCTGCGAGCAGAGAGAAGAGTTTGGAGGACCATTTTTCTCTTCTCATGATGATGCCGCCGCCGTCATCGCTGCTCCTGTTCTTGCTATTGCTATTGCATTTTACTTTACGGAACGACATGAGAGATAATATAATGACGCACAACAAAATAAAATTGAATCAAAGCCATTATTTATGAATTTTGCGGAGAGATAGCGGCGAAAAGAGCAGAATTGAGAGAGCGAGGTAGTCATAGTGGGTGAGTGGGTGAAAGAGAGGATATTACTTTTCTGCTCTGTTTTATACTCTCCGCAAAAGAAAGAACAATCAATGTCTTTCATCATTATCATCATCCTTTTCGCAGCTACTACCAACAACCACTCTCGTGTTCTCCTTTTACCTCTTCTCCTGCTCATCTCCTCAAATCTCAAGTATACATAATGAACAATAAATAATGCTGGTCTGTGTGAATACATTAAAAAAATGAAAATAACCGACGAGCGAGCGAACAGTACAACAAAATGTTCGAGCCAAAAAGAAAAAAAAGTGAAAGCTTCATCTTCTGATGCCGCCCCTGCCTCTTGGGCTATATATCTCTCTCTCTCTTTCTCTCTTCATCTCTCTCATCGTCAAAAATGTGTTACTTAGTATTTAATTTTTTAGCAGCACCAAATATTTTGTGTGTAGGCAGCCAGAGAAGAATAGCAAGCTCATCATCATCATTTTGAGTGCTTTTAGTAGTTTTAAATGCTATACACCTCTCTCATTTCTCCTCCTCGTCGTCTCGTCTCTTAACTCTTTCCTTTGCTCGCATCCCAACCGTTTTGTTTCTCTCCCTCAAAAGCTGCAGTCAACCAGCCACAACCAACCACAACGCCCCACCACACCACACAACAGCTTTTCCAGATGGTCTTCTTTCTTTCTAACCGTATTATTTTGTTTTCTGGTTAATTAGACCTGTTGTTTGGTACTACTAGTCCTGGTGCTGGTGGTAAAAGAGACAGAAAGAATATTACATCCGTATGAGTAGTAGTCCTGTTTTAGTAGTAAGTAGCTTTAAGTGATTCCTGCAGAAGAACATTGCACACACACTAGTGTACAACGTGATCTCACACAAATACCTATTCACCGACTCCGTTGTATAAAGGGTTTTTATCTGTGTACATACCAAATAACACAAACTAAGCTTTATTATTATAGGACAACATCCCATCTCATCCTTTCTCTTTTCACACACAAAAAGACATACATAAAATCTCACATTATATATATTTCTATTACCCCACCACCTGTTAGAATATTTCCCCTTTTTTCATCTTACGTGTATCACTACCACCACTAGAGCGAACTTACCATAATAAGATCCATCTATTTTTTCATCCATGTCTTTACATTTGTGTGCGGGAGCGGAGAAAGCAGACTTGTGGGAAAAACAACTAGTACAACTTAACTATTGCCTCTCCGCTTCACAGTAATAATAATGACAAACATACGATCCGCGACTATAGTCTTAACTTTACTACTTTTTTTTGCTAAAAAAAGCGGATGATAAGAGATGAGAAAAAGAATAAAACAAAGAATACTGCTGATGCTGGATATTTCCATACAGAAGTGTATGTAATGTAAGTAATAACATTTTCCTTTAAAAGAAGGAAATGTCAACAAAAGAAAGTAGAAAAGAGATGAGATAGATGTTGTAAAACTGCTTTTTTTATCCCTCTCGTTGCATTTCTTATTCTTTCACCTCCTGATAGAGAGAAATAAGAGACTCTGAAACAACAACTTTGGTTTGAAAAGAAGGGGAAGAAAAATGAAAGGCTAAAGAGTGTTTGAGAAAGAGAATGAAAGGAGGGGAAGATACATAATATCTTCTTAGAGAGTATGAACATAAAAATTGGAAATCTTTGCCCTTCTTGTGCTGATCTCTACTCTCTGGCTTTACTTCAACCACCACCTTTTTAACAGAGAGTTCACTTTTCAAAGCTTAAAGCAAGTAAAGCAGTTTATCATCGTGTCTAAATCATTACTGCATACTGTGCAGTTGAGTGTGCTTATAACTACTTGTTTTTCAGTTTATTTTTTAATGGCGAACATTCTTGTAACGTTAAATGTAACACATGTGCGTAGTACCATGTACCATATATACTCACACACACGCATACTACTTTTTTATGGTTTGTACTGCTGACGGGGAAAGGAAAATAGCGCTGTGCTACGAGGCATTTATGTGTATTTGCGAAAAGAAGAAAAGGAGACAACTTCCTTCCTCCCTTTCTCTCGCTCCCTTTCTTTATACATGTTTTTTGCCTAACTGCAAAAAAACAAGAATAATGTAAAGAAAACCAGAAATAAAGAAATCTCTTTGAAGCTAATGCTGGAAGAAAAGAAAGAGATAGGAAAAATGAAGTAGAAGAGCTCAGGAAGCCGTGTTATAACAGATCTCTCTCTGTGTAGGTCGATGTACCATTTTTTGTGTACACATTTAAGTAATATATGCTAGACTGAAGGAGAGCGAGATAGACATGGGTTGTGTTGTAAGGTGGATGTCTTGTTATGTACCTCTCTCCAAAGGTTTCATATCATTCGTTTATATGTATATAGGGAGAACTTATACTGGAGGGATTTTAAAAGAGAAAAGCCTTTTCATCTTGATCATCTCCTCTTTCTTTCTCTAAAAACTGACGAGCGAACGAGTAAAGAAGGGACAGAGAGTGAAAGGAAAGCAGTGGAAAAAAGGGAAAACAGTTTTATGTCATGAAGACCATAGTGCTTGCTCTTCCTCACTTTCTCTCTACTTTCTCTTTGTTCTGCTGGTAGTGGTGATGAGTCTGCTGCCTGCTCTGCTGAGCTCTTCTATCTGTATGACATGTTGAGCCGTTAGACTTGGTCGTTTTATCCGTTCTACTACTACTAGATAGACACACAGAGACAGAAAGTATATAATAGTTTGTGTTTAGCTGGTATTATGATACTACACATATTATAGTAGTCACAAAAGAGGATCTATCCTTTTCCTCTCCCTTTTTTATAATATTTATCTTTCTCCTCGACTATAGCAGCATATTATTTGGCTACATGTATTTGTATTATGTGTGTACAAACCGGATAATACATATTTTTTGTTGCATTGCGCAGAACACTCGGAACAATTTTACTTAAAAATCGAACATCACAATGTACAACAAGCAAACAGCTGCATGCTCCCTTCCATCTACTAGTAGAAGTGCTGCTACTGCTGCTGGTGGTCGGGCTGGAGTGGCATGGCAGTGTGTGCTCAGTGCTCTCCAGCTCCTGCTGCTACTGCATAGCTGGAGTAAAAAAACTACTTTATTCTCTGTGCAGAAAATGGGTTTGATGATGATATGATATGCTGTGGTGGGTTCTATCGTCGTGGAGTATGTGTGTGCTGTGATGATGTTTCTCTCTAAAATACTGAACTACTTTTCTCCTACTTTATTTTTGCACACGCACACAGTCTAATATTTCCCCAAATCATCTTTTTTTTCGTTCCGTATGCATAGGTCTCGGGAGCTGATCAAGTCGGCAATTCTGGACAATGATTTCCTACGGCATCTCGAATCGCAGAGGGTGAACGAGATCGTGGAGTGTATGTACTTGGAGGAATATGTGGAGGGAGCTGTGATCATTCGGGAGGGCACACCCGGCTCTACTCTCTACGTCATGGAAGGTGAAGCCAACAGCAAAAGAGAAACATAATATGTGGAGAGAAAATACAGCTTGTTGCATACATTATTATTATTGAGGGCAGGAAGAACAGTTTTTTTGCCTGCTATATTTTTTACTGCTTTCTCTTTGTTTTGCGGTTAGCCAGAGATTTGAATAGAAAGGAGACTGCTTGTGCGATAGGGAATGCAAGTGAATGAATAATATGAAGAAACGGATACGACTTTTTTTATCGTTTCTTTAACATTTTGTTGGGTTTTTATTATGCATGTATATTTTAGAGGGTCGGGTGGAGGTCTCTCGAGAAGGCAAATACCTATCGACAATTTCTCCTGGGAAGGTTTTTGGAGAATTGGCTATCCTCTACAATTGCCAGAGAACAGCAACAATCAAGGCAGCTACACCATGTCGGCTATGGGCAATCAAACGACAATCCTTCCAAACGATCATGATGAGAAGTGGAATGATCAGGACAGCAGAGTACATTGATTTTCTCAAGTCCGTTCCAATCTTCAAGCAGTTGTCGGATGAAAGCCTGATTAAGTTGAGTGACAGAGTCGAGGAGACCGATTTTGCTAATGGGGAATACATTGTACGACAAGGGGCAAGAGGAGACACGTTCTTTATTATACAAAGAGGACGTGTTAAAGTTACGATAAAGGCACAGGGCTCCGATGAGGAAAAGTTTGTGCGGACTCTGCACAGAGGCGACTTTTTTGGGGAGAAGGCACTTCAAGGGGATGACCTTCGCACAGCAAACATTATTGCTGATGATGAGGACGGAGTGAGCTGTCTAGTCATTGACAGGGAAGCATTCGACCAATTGATAAGTAGTCTCGAAGAGGTGAGGACCAGATATGATGACGATGAAAGACACAGGAAGAAGATTGACAAGGAATTCGCGCATATTGAACTGAAGGACTTGAGGGTCATAAGTACTCTCGGAGTTGGCGGTTTTGGCAGAGTGGAGCTGGTGGCGCTTGCTACAGGCTCACCGGACAGGAGCTTTGCTCTCAAACAAATGAAAAAGAGTCAGATTGTTGCGACCAGGCAGCAGGAGCATATCAAGTCAGAAAAGGAGATTATGCTCGAGTCCAACTCGGAGTTTATCTGCAAGCTGTATAAAACATTCCGGGATGCAAAGTATTTGTATATGCTGATGGAGGTCTGCCTTGGAGGCGAGCTCTGGACTATTTTGAGGGACAAGGGAAATTTTGATGACCACACGACCAGGTTCTACACGGCATGTGTACTTGAAGCCTTCCATTATCTGCACAGCAGGAACATTATATATCGAGACTTGAAACCAGAAAATTTACTTTTGGATGCAAAGGGCTATGTCAAGCTAACAGGTAGGTACAGCCTTCGCCAATTTAAAGATTAAACTGTATTAAATGCTTGTACGACAAAATTACACAATTCTTTGCAAATAATTGTATTAAGTAGTTTTCTTTCAAATCCAATTAGTTGAAATGAAAACCAATATAATTATCTAAGAGTATTTTTAGCAGTCTCATTTCACCCCATCATAGCCATTTCTCTTAGAATGAGTTATTTTTAGAGTTATTTTTTATTTTCAATAGACTTTGGGTTTGCCAAGAAATTGCAAGGAAGGAAGACATGGACGTTTTGCGGGACCCCAGAATACGTTGCACCTGGTGAAATATTTTTTATTACTATTAAACTTGCCTAATCATTAGTAAAATGTAAAGTTGGAGGACCAAGCATCAATCTTTTATGCATAGTGTCAAAATATCAATAATTAATTTGACCAGTGCAAGCAACTCGTCCTAACACGCAAATTTTTATGGTTTCAGAAATTATTCTCAACAAGGGTCATGATATCAGCGCAGACTATTGGTCATTGGGAGTGCTAATGTTTGAACTGTTGACTGGAACTCCACCTTTCACTGGAGGTGATCCCATGAAAACTTACAATATTATTCTAAAAGGAATAGAGGCTGTCGAGTTCCCAAGGTCCATCAGCCGAAATGCAGCTAATTTGATCAAAAAGTTGTGCAGAGACAACCCTGCAGAACGGTTGGGATATCAAAGGGGTGGCATTCCAGAGATTCAGAAGCACAAGTGAGAAAGACATGCACATTTGATAGCATTATTATTTCAGCGCATCTTACAGCTCATATTTACCAAGCATGAATTCTCTTCATTCTAGATGGTTTGATGGGTTCAACTGGGAAGGACTGCGTACAAGGTCACTAACTCCACCAATCATTCCTGAAATCAGGGGTCCCCAAGACTGCGGCAACTTTGATGAATACCCACCGGATCCTGATGGCCCACCTCCAGATGATATGTCTGGATGGGATACATCCTTTTAAATAGCTTAAAACAAGTGCCTATTCTTTTCAATTTAAATAACTTATGATGGCCTTAGGTAAATCTACTATTTTTAAGATCAGAGTATTGTAAATATGAATATTGTACTATTTTATTGGGTAATTAATGAAATCGACTGGTCTGCTGAATATCTAGAAAGGATACACCGACAAAAACGAAGATAACATAGGCACGCGACATATAATTTGTGCTATGTTAATTTTTTGCATCGACAGAAATTATACATAAAATTCTAGTTTATAATATTCACCAACCTCTATACAAAAATTATGTACATATAATTTGTGTATACGTCTGCATGCTAAATCAATAGCTTTATATACATACAAACTGAATCTATTCTCGCATATCATGAGTAAACTGTCCACGATAGTTAATTTTTATAATGCTGAAAGATGAAAACTGAAAGGTGTTGTGACTGCATGGCCAAACATGGGAATAAAAAAAGTGCCTATATTACACACGTAAAAATGTATAAAGTATGATAAGGATTTCAAACTGACAATAAAAAGATTTAAAGATGTTAAACCAAAAGAAAATATAAAGAGCTTATTTAATTAAAATACCAAATCAAAACAATTTTTCAGGACGCTGCGCAGTCTTGTCTTTTCTCATACATGAAAAACTGAAGCATTATAATCTAATGTGCCAGTGATCAAACTGCGGGACGAACGGGCGCAATGCGATGGCGCGATGTAATGAAATTTGTTACCTCCATGTTTCAGTGTGACAACGGACAATTTTTTGTGACAATTGTGACAAGCACATTTTTGTAGACTGTCAAAATTTAGTTGTGCACTACATCCCATCGAGTGAAGCGAGGCAAGTTAAAGTGCTCTTACAACAACACTAACGGGTAGTCTGTGCTGTGTTGACAAGTGCTGCCGCCGCAGTGGGGAAAATTTGAACTTGGGGACAGCGTGGAAATACTCAATATTTTAAATTCAATTAAAATTAACTTAACTGACTGTTTCGTCGAAGAATAAAGGTAAATTCAAAGACGCGGAGACTCGTAGCCGATGTGACGACATTAAAAACTTGGAAATTGATGCCGAAAAACCTAGAAAACACAGGTATTATAAAGTTAGTGTTCGAAACATGTTCGAGGATACTTGTTCATTTCAACTTATGTGTACCATTCATGACGCTGATCTGGTTATCACGTCTCAATTTCGCTTTAATGCAGGAAGTTAGGGTGTTATTCATTTACTGAAAAGGGGGTAGCTTTTTTGGCACCAGCTAGATGGTCACATGCGTGCGTAGGAAATGGGGGGCAAAGGATCTAACAAATGATTCAGGATGTCATCATACACTGGATAGCGCCTAGATAGAATACATTACAGATTAAAGTGATTAACCAAACATTGATTGATAACCCAATAGCCGTTGGCCATATTCGAGGACCTCATTTCCGCCAAAGGAAGGGACCTATTGGTGCATAAATAAATACACAGCAAGAAAGGCTGCATAATGTGTGAATGAATGCATAATGACTCATGGATATCCTGTCAATGACTTCAGTTTCACGCTTTTTTTTGCAGGGTACCTACGATAGATTTAGAGATTATAGTTGTGTACTTGTACTGTCAAGAAACAATTATAATAGAAGACAATCGATTTTTTAAATCTAAGATTTGGAGAAAAAAATTGTGAGTATTCGACGACATTCGCAAGTTTAGTTAGTTAAGCGTGTACTATGGGTATGAAATTTTGCCTGTACATGTCCATGATACAAAAATTCATTTGTTTTTAGAGGCGTTTCTTTTGTTTCAAAATAGCAACCGTTTAGAAATTGCAATATTAGTTCTATGAGAGCTCATGCTCATACTTGAGATAAGGAAGACTGTATAGCCATATTCAAACCATATAGGTTAGATAAACAAATTGGTAGTTTTATTTGTCCAGAAAAATGCATGAATTGATGTACTCATGATTTCATCTTCATCTTGTTTTGCAGATGCACTGAAAGAAGAAGCTCAGCATGAACACAGACGTTCTAAACAATGCATCAAAGACTTACTCGACCAACAGTCTACATGGCGAAGGTAATAGTTAAATGAAGATAAAATATGTCTTTAACTGTTGAATTGCTTGTATAACTGTTTAACATTTGGTTTGCATGATTTCTGCAGTTTACAAAAAACGAATCGATTCGCAAAGAACAGCTTTGGCAGTTACGACTTTGTTGGGAGACCTACCCGCTGCAAAGACTCCTACTATGCATGATGGAACCTACAGTGTGAGTACCACATCTTCACGAAGACTGGTAAATATGCAAGAGATAATTATAGGATTCAATTCATGATATATTATATGTTTTAACGACCCAGAGTGATAGTGACGTTGAATTTGCGAATGTTTTCATGTATTTAACACGATTAGGTAAAGAAAAAGCGCCTAGACGTGAAGATTTTCAGCATTAAAGGGGTTGTCGAAAAGGCCAAGAAGAAAGGCTGGCTTCAGTCAGTGGATGCGTTAAACGAAACGCATGAGTTGATCAATCAAGTCAAGTCTGTTGAAGATCCACATGAATGGTCTTACAAACAAGCTGAAGATGTGAGTAAAATATGTTTACATAGGTTAATTATTTTATTTACTTTATAGCGTGCTTGTATCATCAATTGTATTTCTCTTTTACATTACAGGTGGAACGCTACTTAGACAAACTCGACGCTAATGCTAATATAAAAGAAACCTATGGGATCTGTTGCACCAAAAACCGTGCCATCAAACCTCGTCCTGTTGGATGCAAAGCTTCGGGGTGCATCAATTTAATCGAAATTGGTGCACCCTGTTGGGAAACGTCACTGGGGGATGCGTCGAAGGAAAAGTAAGATTTCAAACAAGTAAAAGCTTAAAATTTGTTAACGTCTTTAACAAATTAAAAATTTTCTTAACATCTCTAAAGCTAGCTTTGAATTTTGTAGAGTCATCATTTGCACGAGCTGCAACACTGGAAAATCTTCAAACCCTAATGTAACAGTGAAGGCGAAAATGTTTTTAGACTCAGAACACTTGAGTAATGAGTAAGTTTAATTATTGACAGATCGATTGCTGCAATAATATTACTTGTTATCTTGACTCTGTATTGCAAAAATATAATTGTAGGTGGGTGTTCATTGATAAGCCGAAGAAAGATTTCAAAAGAACCACTTTAAAGGCATGCGACGAGACAGAAGCAAGTGTTAAATGTGTATTTTGTGACTGCAAGCATCACACGCAGTGTGTCATGTATGAACATTACAATTGGAAGAAGGCGTTTGAAAAGTACTGCAAAGGTTTCAGCAATTACTTCCGCAATATGTAAGTAGTAACTTGAATTAAAACTCGCTACATCTACATATTACTTCATCATTATACTTAATAATGCATTTTAAAAATTTCAGATACGTGTGCCAAAAATGTATGCACATCATGCTAGAGGATTCTAGTAGAGAGAAGTTTCCGACTTTCCAATTTCATCCCGAGGACATAAAAACAACACGCCTGTCAGAAAAAATAGAGACATGGGTCAGGGCTTACCTGAAATCAAAGAGAACATACAACCCGGAGGATAAAATATTTGTACGTGAAGTTTCCACCAAGAACTTTGTCTTTGAAGCAAAGCCGAGAATGAAAAGCGAATACCAGAAAAATAATCAATCTTACACATGGGATGTGAGGTAAACTCATTTAAACTTTGCTTTGTTGTAATTCCTTCAAATTTCAACAAAATAATAGTTATCAATGATAGCATATAATATTTCCTTTTGCAGGCAAAGAAGCATCATGCTCTTTCAACAAAATAGAAATTGGGACTACCCCATTTGCCTGTTTAACCTCATTGTCCACGAGTATCCTGCGAACAGCGCTGTGAATCTCTCATACATAGATTCCGTGAAATTATTCGAGCCGGCTGACTTGCGCCGGGAAACTTTCCAAGAGGTGATCTTGGCTTACATGGAGGACGCGAGAAGAAGAGGATATAGGAACCTGTACTTCTGGGTGTGTCCTCCACAAACTGGGGATGAGTATGTCTTCTATGGAAGACCTGAGGAGTGCCACCCACCCTGTGTTCAAGGAGGAAATAGTGGCATAATAGGGTGGTACAAAGAGATTTTGAAGAAGGCTGAAGCACAACATACCATAAGTTCGTACACACAAACCAACGGTGTTGAAAGTCCGTACAAGAGCCATTTGGACATCCCGTACCTACTTGACGACTTCTGGCCTCCAAAACTGGAAACAATTTTAGATGCTCATCAGAAAGATAATTACGAAAACGTAAGCATTTTAATCTCAAACATTAAAGTATACAATAGTCAGGTAGGTTATTGATGAACATTTATGACATGTCTTATCCTGTTACAGAGTGTCAAGTTGACGACCCGGGCTAGTACGAGGACAACAAAAAACAAAAAGGCGAGCTCCAAATCTAATGCTGTTACACCGATAACAATAGAGACCCGGATAAAAGAGGTTATCCGAGCCGAATGCAGGGACACTCTATTCACTGTTATATTTGCCCCCATTGAACACGAGGTATGACTTTGCTGAAATGCTGAATCATGAATTGATGAAACGTGTCTGATAGTGTCTTCATGCCAATTTTAAATTTTTCGAATCAGGTTAGGGATGATGATGAGGATGACATTTTTTGTTCCTACACGAGCAACCGTGACAATTTTATATCAGATTGTCGGGAAAATAAGTTTGATTTTAGTACTGTACGTCGCGCCCAATATTCCACCCTCATCTTGTGCTCCAGAATGGCAAAGGAATCACTAACCAAGAAATGTAGTCAATGTGAAAAGCTCATTAAAAAAGGGTAAGCTTTGATCTAAAGAAGTAAGTTATTTCGGGCAATAACATTATAGACTTTTATGTTTCGATTTGCGACGCCTGAGCATGCATGTTCTCTTATTTCTCTCTTATCTATGATGCCAATGTTTTACAATAAGTTTAAGGAAGCTAATTGTATGTAATTTGTGTTTTACTTAAAAGGTTTTATTGCCACAACTGTCCCGAAGACTTCACCCTGTGCAGCAAATGTATGGAATCTGTGCATAGCCATCCACATGCGACTTTCAGGAGTTTTCAAGTGCCCTTTGTGGACAAAAAAATTCAGCCCCACCCCGTTTTCTCGAAGATTCTGAAGCAACTGCTAAAAGAGGCAGACTACTTGGCAGGATTGTCTCCGTACTTAAGTGCTGGTAACACCAACAATCTTAGGAGCGGGTCACTACTGAAATACAAAGCTGAAGGAATAAAGGAACATCAGACTTTGCTATACCATTATTTGCATGAGGAGAAGCAAACTTTCTGCAGGGCTTGCATTGCAACATGGCTTCCATTGTTACGACATAAAGAGTTTTGCAAAGGGGTGGCTTGCCATGTACCATCTTGTACATCAAACATAGTGTTCGACAACCAAGGCGCTATCCTTAGACCCACCGCAAGGAGAATTTCAAGCGGTTCATACTTCAAACAATATCCGTGGTTAATTATGTAACGTTTTTCTTGCATTCTGCTGTCGTGTATAGGATACTGCCTTAAGGGTACGTTAAAAATATTAATAAAGATCTTGCTAATTCCATAACGGTAGCTATCAGCTCACCTTCTTATCTTATAAATCCATAAGTTATGATACACGGCTAGAAGAATCTCGTCAGTCACTCTTTACATACAATACTGTAATATATAGATTGTCTCTTGAAAGATTTATATTTATGTAATATATTTAATTTTAATCATTATTTAGTTTTTGGATTGTTAAATCAGATTACTTAATTATGATACTTAGGTTAAGTAGAATTAAAATAGAAACACGTATTTATGTAATTTATGACATCGTTTGGATTATCGCTGGAGGGATGAAGGAGAGCTTAGGGGTGCGGGTGGCGTAAATGAATTTTTTTACGGACAGCCTGACTTCCAACAACTTCTTTGAGGTGGAGTTTTCCATGATGATTCTACTAATTGTATATTGCTACACCGCATCTCTCGACTTTTGAAGATTTGATCAATCGAAACCTTGTTTTCTGGTTTGGTCCTAGGACCTGGACGCCTGGACCTGATTGAAAATATTCAAATGCCATATTTTCAAAAGTTGGTAGAGCCACCGTATCATTAAAACATTAGAATCAGCATCAAAAACTACATCTGATAGTTTTTGTAAGAAGTTAGAGTATACCTTAAAACTCTATAAAAATAAAAAATCTAATAAAAAATCTCTATGTATAATTTTTTCCTGTTTATTTTATGTTATTGTATTTTAAACTTTAAGACCAAAGATCTGCTGGACAGAAAGATGAATTTGTATTGTATTGTTAAGGAATGATGTAAATTAAAAGAATGACATGATGCTTTTTTGGAAACACTTGACGAAAATTCTTTTCAATTTATGTATTGAATTACGCATAATGCAGTTTGTAAAAGCATCATAAGTTATGATTCATAACTATCTCATCGTCAAAAAATATGTACATTTATATGCAAATTAAATCTTTAGAAGGTACTACACTACATTTAATACTGCTGGACATATACTGGAGTGCAACATTGTTTTGGGACATCGTGAATCGTGAAATCGTCTTGATTGTTTTGTTTGATGAAAGCAACATGCGTATATTGTGTTCATTATGTTCAAAGTCATGCTAATTCCTAGAGGCGGTTTGAATTAAATATTTCCATTCATGCTTCATTTGATTCTTTTATAATAGTAATAATTATTATTGTATTGTAACTTACAAATAATTTGATAAAGTATAATGTAGTGTTACACAATAATTATTTCTTCACAGAGTTTGGTTGGTGGATGTGTGATGGTACAATTTTCTTTACAATCATTTTTCATACAGTTAGGTTCTATACATAACATGATGTACAAATTATATATAGGCTTACTTCGTTCCCCAATTCCAAAAGAACGCTTTATTAAAACCAGTTAAGTTGCATCCTGACGATTAATAGTATAGAAAAAAATTGAATTTGATTCTTTGAAATGGAAAATTAATATTTTGGAGAAAAGAAAACCAACAAATGCAAACTGTAGCCATAAATGAAAACTCAGCAGTATGGTACAGTTATTTTTTTTTAGAAAACTTTCGTGTTTTTTTTGGATTTTTTAAAAATTTAAATATGCATAAGTAAAATGTGAATTTTTATAGGAAGTAGTCTGGTGTTCTCCGTGTAACGTGTGGTTCACCGCGGCGGGGGGCTGGGTCGAATTGCAAGCTGAAAGTATAAAAAAAACAGAACAATTTTTATTTAGTTCGAAGCTACATTCATTCTATAGAATTAAATACTTTTATTAGAGTGAGATTACAACTTACAAAGAATACTTTAGTTGATCGTCAAGTTCCATGATGGCGGCTTGATTACCACAACGGTAGCAATAATTAGGGGCAGAAAATATTGTAACTACATTACGATCATGGCACCAGTTATAACCTTCCATGACCAACTGATGTGCCCTGCAACCATGAAAAATCATATTTTCATCATATTTTCAAAACAACAATAAATGACGGCTTGTGATTTTTATGTTTTTTCGTTCTGAACATACCTTGACACAAGTGTGATTCCGTTTGAGTGATTAAACGTTTCCGAAATGTCCTGTCCGAATGTGTATCCAGCTCCACGAGGACTGATTCCCCAGCCACCACGGTCATCAGGATCCGACCAAAGGAGATCGCACATGGGTCCTTCATGAGGAACCTCCTGAAGTCTGTCTAGTGCACGGATATGATCTAATGTGTCAATGGAGGGGCTCAAACCTCCGTGTAAACAAAAGATTTGGGAGTCGACTAGGGCCGTCAACGGGAGATAGTCGAACAAGTCTGTAAAATATTTCCACACGTTCGCGTTCCCATATTTGCGAAGGCATTCATCGTAAAAACCGTACACCTGGGTGATTTGCCTAGACTCGTGGTTTCCCCTCAGAATTGTAATCCTGTCCTTGTACCTAACTTTCAGGGCGACAAGGAGGGTGACGGTTTCTACGGAATAGTAACCTCTGTCGACGTAGTCTCCCATGAAAAGGTAGTTTGTGTCTGGACTACGACCTCCAATTCGGAACAACTCCATCAGATCATGGAACTGACCGTGGACATCCCCGCATACTGTGACCGGGCATTTCACCTCTTGTACGTTTGACTCATTTGTCAGAATTTCCTTAGCCTAAAACCAAGTGAATCGACAAGCTTTAGTAAATATTCTAATTTTAAATACGCGAATGATTTCATTTGACTGATAATTAGTTCAGACAAAACTGAAAGATGAATGTACCTTTTCACAAAGTGTCTTCACTTGACTTTCGGTGAGCTGTTTACATTCGTTCAGTTGTTCAATCCATTGGTCCAGCTCCTTAACACTGATTCCGGACATGGATGTCCCATTGTTCATAGGTTTCAAGTCAGTCGTAGGTGCAGCTGTATTTCCACCCCCAGTTCCTGCGTTATTATTATTTCCCGTACTCCCGGTGCCCGCGGCAGGGGCTGAACCACTCGACTCCATTTGTTCGAATATTAATTACCAGTAGCGAATGAGTGCTGAGATTGATCTGATTCCAATTACTGTTATTGGAGAAAATAATATGAATTAGATATGGTAACTTCACTTCCAAAAATAATTACAAACAGGGTCACTGCACTGGCCAACTCTTGCTACAACTTGCTCTACTCAACACAAAAATTAGTGGACTAAATAAAAGTCTCGATAATCGTGCAAACAGTATTGTGAACTCTAATATTACAGGTGATTATAGATACGAACAACAACAAAATAGATTAAAAACAATGCATACTATCACTGACTACTCATCACTCTTAGGCATAATAAGTAAAACCGATGTTTGTTATCAGATTCAACTGCGCAAGCAGAACTAACTAACTTTCAAAATAATAAACCCCTTCAATATAACCTTTCCAATTAATTCATGTTTTAAAAACTACGGAGGTACATGTTTCAAAACATTCAATACCCTTTCCTTCCCACATTTCCAGACTAATTGATTTACTTACATTATTAATTTTTGTGTATTGTTTTGTTCCAAAAAATCCACGTCCCTCTGTCGTCTGTCTTGTTGCCGATTTATTTTTGTTGGTCTCCTTCTTCGTGTCAATAAAATAGTCCGTCGTCGTCCGTCCAACCGAAACTCTAATGGTACTGGCTGCTGGCTGATGATGACGATCCGAATCCGATAGACGAATACACAGTGATACGGCACTGATGATGATATTATTGCAGTCCCAACAAGTCCGTCGTTATTTCAGTGGAGTGGAGGAATTACTAGTGGAGGAAAATACTTGAAATTTTATTTCTCCCTTCCACACACAAATAAATACACACATACATAATATACTCCTATTTCCTCTTTTTTCATCTACTTTTTTACCCCCATGAAAACCCTAATCTATTAACATATACTACTACTTTACTTGATAATTCACAGTCCACCACCAATTTACAACGATGGATGAAGAAGGAGGTGACGAAATGAAAGGCAAGCTCGAACCTCTCTTTCGGTTTTTTCCTACTTATTATTTCTCTCTCTCTCTCCAAACTAATTTGCAATAGGGGACAATACTCTTTTTCGAAAAAAAATGTTATCAACTAAGAATATATTTATTTCCTTACCAAACACTTTGTAGCAGTCTCTCGTCGTCGTCTTCTTGTAAAAAAAACTTTATTTCTTACGGGGATCTTCTTCTCGCCAATATTATTAAATGCACAGTCTACTCAACACACTAAAAAAGAAGAGAGGAATGAAAAAAAACTATAAAGATGATGAAGAAAAGGGAAGCATCCTTCTAAGTAAAGTTATTATAGCGAATTTAGTTAACGTTACTAGACACACACACACTCACTCACTAGCTCTCTCACAAAACATTAGATACACACATCATACACAAGTCGAAATGGAGTATTGGATTTTTTATCTGTTCGCCTTCGTTCGTTGAGCCTCGTTAAAGAATGTGTGGTTGTGTATCTCTCTCTGCTGTGCTCATGCATTCACTGAATGATTCATTCCAATTCGTCAGCAGCAGCAAGCACCACCACAACTGCTCT
>JAQIXX010001371.1:0-34678 GCA_034700605.1 Willowsia nigromaculata
CTATTGTTCTGAAGCATCCCAGCGATTCCCTCCATCCCTCCAAATGATGTACTAGGTATAGGACTTGGTGTTGTGGTTGTGGTCGTTGTAGCTTGCGTTGTTGTTACCAATGCACCCTTCATATGCGTCCCACCGGGCATGAGAATTTTTGTGTAGGTTGGCTTTGGCGTGGCACCATTTTTCGGCTTCAGATTTGGAATAGGAATCTTTCCATATCCAGTGGGTGGGTTCATATCTTCAGGAGCGAGGAAAACGGTTGGTATGCTACTCGAGGGCAAAGCACTAGTTCCGTTGTAAAACGGAAGCTTGCTGGTACCTGCCAATTTCTTTATTACGTCACCCGCATCGGCTCCAGCTTTCACAGCCATGATACCCTCCTTCCGCATAAACACAAAAATTGGCTTTTTAGGTGACAACTTTGTAAGCGTATTGATTGTATTTGCCACAGCGCTTTTGTCCTTGACCGGGTATCCTGCTGGTAAAACGAGCTGCCTATCAGTTGCTTTGTCTGTTGGAGGTTTAACAGACTTTGATTTGGCACCAATTTCGATAGGCTTATTAGAAACTAGCACATTGTTTCCCCATTGTTCCGGTTTCATGCTAGAAAATGAATTTTTCACACTCTTTGATGCAGCTGCATTATTATTTCCACCATTTGGCACTGGGGCAAGATGGTGATGTGTGTTAGAATTTGGCCACGAGTCCAGCAAATGCCCCGCATGTTGAGAAACAGGTCGTTTTGTGGAATCCTGCATTCCAGGAGCTGTTGGTCCACTCCTTCCATTTTTCTGGATTCCTTGCCAGTTACCTTTTGAATTCTTTGGAGGTTGTCCCCCGTTCATGGGTAAGTGTCGGTGTGTCAGGACATTAGATGGAATTTGCTGTTGCTGCTGGGGTTGGTGATGATGTTGATAGCTTCGTTGTTGGTAGGGTGTTGCAGCACTTGGACTAGATGATGACGACCTTGCTGGTATGTCACTAATGCGTACATTTTTTGATGGTGCAGAGGGCGATGAGCCACTTCTTCCAAAATCAGCACTGGAATATCTCGCCTGTTGATTTTGGCCATGGTAAGCTCCGCCACTGGAAGATGAATCTCTGGAGGACCCATGAGCAGAATAAAAATTGCTGTTGTGACTCACTGACCGTTGCTCGAATGGCCTATGACCTCCTCCAGACCTGCTCTGACTGTGACTATCTCTAGCGCTGCTGCTACTGCTACTACTAAAACTACTATGACGAAGCGTTCTCGATGCGGGCATATTTGGATGCCACAGGTTGGAGTGGCGACCACTCCTTTTGTAGCTCATCCATTGACTATGTGATTCTGAAGGGAGGGTAATAAGAATTGTGAAGAGAAGTGCACTTAAAAGCACTGGAATGGGTATGGACCACGGCTCCTATACAAAAGGAAAATCAAAGAAAACAAAAGTTTTACAGTGGTCATCATCATCATCGTGTTCATCTAAAACAAAAATGTTCCGTTATTCCTGACCGAAAATATTTTTTCCCTTGCATGGTTTCATTTTCATTTTAAAATTTCATTTCGTTTCGATACATCATCTTAATTTGATAAAAAAGCAGGCGAAAAACTGAACCAGCAAAAAAAACATGAGTTGTAGGACCGGGTTAAAATGACCACTGGCATTTTTGCCTCCATTACTTATTCATCAAGAAAGTAGCTCATGTCAACACGTTTAGAGGTACTCAAAAATGAAAACCAAACACGGATCACATTAACAGTGAAAAGGATGGCTGCCTACTTATATTACATTTCTAGCCAGAGAGTCAAGTCGAGAAGCTTTTAAGTATGCACGCGGTCAATGAAAATGTATGTAGTTTTTTGTGATATGCGAATACGTGCAATTTATAATAATTATTGGTAAAAACAAGAAAAATATCATTTTTTAACTTTTTGACTTGCTTGGGATAAAAAACGAATGAAAGTGGGACATTAGGGCAGTGATGAAGCTGGTGAGACAAAGCTACGAAGAAAAGATGCGGATTTCAAATTCTAAAATGGCTGAGAAAGATGCTAGCAGTGTATCGGGTGTAACCAGCGTCATAATCTTCAAGTACGCCATATATGCGTTCTACCAAAGTGGAGTGGAGTTTGGTGATGTTTGTGTGGTGGACTCCAAAAAACCAGTTTTTTGGTTTGGCTGGCCTATGAAGCCTGGTGATGATGATGACAAAGAGGGAGTTTGATTGAATGAATGAGTCCCTGTATTGGTATTTTAGTGTTATGCGATTACCGTGATTGCAAAATGCAGCAGACATTAGGACCTGACACGTTTCATTTTATGCAGTGAGCTTAACTTGCGGTTACCTAATACATAGAGATATAGTCGAAGAGTTCAAATACATAATGCGGCACTAATGTACAATAGGGAAAATATGTGTGCTATTGCTGATTTTTTAAACAAATTCCTAAATGATTTTGATTAGCAATGCACAACTTTGAGAAAAGAAGAAAGGGATTTTCTGGTCATAGTTGAAGAAGAGGGTAAGTTTTATTTTAATTTAGTGGGTAGGAATTGTATAGGGTTGGGGTTGATGATATGATGATTACAGGTGCTGCATAATCGGAAAAGTGTTTCGGATTTGTAGGTCAGCCATATAGAAAGACTCCATTTTATTTGCAGGTTTGTGCTAGTAGCTGAATGAGCATGGGTGGTTTTGGTGGTGGTTGTACTTGTGGCAAATGGTAATGTAAATAGGTAGGTATTTTTCAGGTTTTAGGTGAAATGAAATGAGATTGGGGAGGATTTTTGGGTAGGGAAAATGAATGCACAATTGGCAAAATGCCCCGAGAAGATCAAGGTTATCGATCTTGAAATTGTCAAAATGATGTCTGGTCCTGATGACTGGTGGCTATGATGACTTATGATTTTGCTTGGTATATTATGATGGCTTTCCATTTTCGTGCTATCGTGCTACTAATGAAGTTGTTTTTGGGAAAGGTTTGCTTGTTTCAAAACTATTCATTTCCGATTAATCCATAGAATTCAAAATAAGCATAGCTTATTGTCAGATTTGATGAGTTGAATGCAGCCGAATCTGATAATAAATCTGAAACATTATCATCACGTTTTCTCTTTCTGATAACAAATTGTCTATTTGTACAATACAACACGAGATATGAATATGTGGCCAGCAATTAAATTGTCAACAGAAAACAAAAAATCTACGTTATCGTCAATTGACACAGCAATTATCGGACCACCCACCATACATACAAATCCATAATCATAAGGATTAATTTTCTTCATTTTCATTTATAAGAATTAAATAAGCATATGATAATGTATATATTTACACAAGAAAAGATAGAGAAATTTTCCCAATGAATAGCTAATGGCTTAATTTTTCTCCTACAAGCTACATGAATGTGATTATCATGTAAAACAACCTGTAATTTAACTTTTCACTACAATATATCCACCTACGACATTATAGAGAAGTGCAATATCGAACGAATTTCCTTTACTCAACAACATGCGTGCAGTTTCAGGCTTTTAGGTTTTTATTAGAAATGAACTCAGTATCTGGTTTCAGAAGATGAATGCACCCTAAAAACAACTAAAATGTGATGTAGTATCTAATTTTGAATTTTTCGTTCGTGAATGAATCAAGTGTACAAGTTCACATGAGCACATTCGTACTTATTTGTAAATATCTTCTCGTTTTAGATAAGTACACACGTTCATCAGGAACCGGAATAGGCGGAAGGTAGATGCACTTGGTGGTTACTCAGCTAATGCGTGAATATAATTTTTCTCTATTGTAGATTGTCATGAAATATTTTTGTGTCCATCCCAAGACTCTCATTTTCCTTTTTCTGAATTCTAACTCTGTGCCTTCTCTCCACACATTAATCTAACATTAGCCAATAGCACAAGTCCACATTTAAAAAAAAGTGTTTCTTCACCCACCTATATGATTCAAGCAATTGCGTGTTGATGTTTCAAAAAGAATTTACAATTTCGTTTTCATTTCAGAACTCAGAACTACTGTGAACGTCATGTTCAGAATGTAAGCTATGTTTAAGAACAACATGATGAATATACGGATTTTACGACACAAAGGACCTTAAAAATGTTGACTGAAACTGCATCCAAAAACACGCCTTTCAAGGGTTTCAAAGCGGAAAACATGCAATGCACGTGCAATTAGTATGCACTACCATACAATAAAAATCGCGATTTCAAACCGCCAACACAACACCAATATTTATTGCTGTCTCAAGTCATCGAGCATAATATCAGTCAGCCAGTCTAGAAGTTGGACGTGATTTAATTAGCTTTCTATGAGGAGAAAAACAAAACGAAAATTTTTATTCATTGCTCGACTGAGAGACAGCTAATGGGCTAATTATTGGCATCAGGCTACTGCCGTCGTCGCACCTGTTGATTTTCTGATAATCTTACAAGCTTGCTTGGCCAATTTTCACCAATTTCACAGCTTTCAGCCAAAAAGCACTACTGGGCAAAATTTTATCACATCTCTGAATCATCATAACACAATAAATATTAAGTTACTATTAAAATTTCAACCTCATGTCACGATTATATGCTCCTCAAGTGAAATTACCCCTTGATCTGATCCTGCATCATATCTCTCACCTTTCAATCGTGCCTCCGCAGTTGCAAAAGGAACGTGATACGATTGCAGAAAAGTGGAAAATTGAAGCAACCTTTATGCTCAAGGAACCATCATTGATCATTGGAAATACTAAAAAAATACCACTACTATCAGATCATTGTCAATTACTTGTTATAATACCTAGTTAATAGGCCATTCACATCACAGTTTGTGTGGTGGCTAGTTTTCATTTTGTTGTTGCATTTTTTCTAACAACACGAACAAACTAACATGAAAATTAACGATGTTGTCGACGATTTGTTGAAATACTTTTCGAAAAAATACAAGATCCGAGTTTCAAAAAGGGTATACATACTTGACGATTAAAATGAATTATAATTTCTCTTGTGGAAGTGCGAGCAGAATATTAATAATAGTCCGTAAACCAATATTTAATTTCATGGCAGAGATATGTAAACTCAGAATTCTCAGTTAATTATTCAATTGTCATCTAGGGATTTTCTATGAGAGTGAGTTATTGATGGTAAAAATGCAAACAAGTCTACAACTGTCAAATCCAAAGTTAGACTCTAAATTATACTACCTAAATACTTGCAACAACAATGCAATTTCAATGAAAAATTACTCCTGCATGATGGAATCCTGAAAATCATCTTGCGAATTTTCTTTAGTTAAAACGTTAAAAGTTTAGCAGAAACTAGTTTGTTTGACAAGTCGCAGATTTTTCGTTGATTAGAACAATGGAATCATCATTATTTCATTACCATTTCAAGTTGCCCAAACTCAATTCAATGCCTGTTTTACTTTTATCATCATTATAAAATGACTTGAAAAAATCATACAATTTTGTTATGTTCTATTTAATCCGAAATAACACATCAATTTCATTTTTAACAGTTTACTAGTTGCACTGCTAATTTATAAAAGCCATAACTCGGACAAATTAGGAATAAAATCTGTGTCAAAGAAAAGGAAATCATAGTTTTCTGTTTCAATTCTATTTTTTTCTAAATAAAAAATCTAAGCTAAAAACTTAAAACCGCCTTCAAGCAGAAAACAAGTAAAAGCATTCCACATTTTGAGGTTTTGTTAATATGAGAGAAAAAAGCATGTAGAATAACATGTTTTTTCTTGATATGCAGAAAACCACAGACATCATTATAAGCAATCCCATTTTCCAATTTGCCATTGTCCATCAGCCTCAAAAATAAGTAATAGTTGATTTCGTTTATTACAATGTTTAAACCTCGTATGTGAATTTTAAAAGGCATATTTCAATCGGCTTCAATTCATACACCTTAAACAACTTTTGGAATAATCGTAGTTCAAAACTTTATGATATTCTGCACTTCCTGAAAGAAATTCCACAATTGAAGTGATTATCTCAGCAGAAGCCTCCGAGATAATTTTTTCTCTTGTCAGACGGATTACTGGTGGGAGAACAACATAACATTCATGGAAAGCGCATGAACTGGGCACAAGTTTAACTTAACTCTGTCTTCTTAACTGTTACGGACACTTAATATTTTCATATAAAGCATGATGGTACAAATTTTGAGTAATTTCATATTTCAAACGAAAGGGAAGTGTGTCGTGGCGTGAGTATGGAATTTATAGGACAAATGATATGGGATATTATGCTTTTCAATAAAATGTTTAACATGAAACCTACAAAACTGATCTTGTATCATAATAAGTGCTAAAGGTCATCTCATCTCCTAAAAATCTCATTTTCCTTCATCTTTCTTTTCAATGAAACAAAACTGACAGTAGTTCTTTTTTGCATGATTCCACTTTTGCTCTACAAAGTAAACTAAAAGATGCATTTTCAAGAGAAAAATTACTTTTCCTGGGGAGACCCATTATGGTCATTATTATTATATCGACAGAAAATTTGATCTGGTTTAAAACGAAAAACGTAGCCATGAAAAAACCTTCCTTTTTTGTTGTGGCAAGAAAACATGAACCCCCGTTATTGCATAGCATCCTAATATCGAAGACAAAATTTTGCACAACTAAAACATTGGCCTTTGCTGTGTACTTTATATAATGTCAAAGTAATTCAAAGTCAAGACTCAAAACAACAAGTTACCACGACTGGTTTTTTACTGAATCCTAGAGAGTTTTGCAGCAGAAATATATTTCGTACTACTGACTGACTTTTTATTCATGAAAAAAGACGATGCATCATCCCTTGTGCCACTATTAGGCTGACTGCAATCAAAGCCAACCTGATCCAACAAGGTAACAACAACTATTTTGTGCATTTAATAAATTTGGCTGTAGTCGTTCTCATTCAATTTAAATGTGTGCATTGGCTCAGTAGAGATAATTGTTGTTACGTGTGGAGACTTAAAAATGCAAATCAGAAATGGACTCGCGGATGGGCAATACACTTTGAGGATTAGAAACTGCAAAGGTGATGTAAAGAAAACAGGTACCATAAACTAAATCTGGTTTGCAATTATGTAGGTACTTCAACTCAAAGAGTCATTGACAAACATACTGTAAGCTAAGCGTATTGTCTATGATGCAACGCGTGTCATGTAGATTCACTACAATAAAATCAGATCATTGCGTTCATATCTCGTGCAATCGAATTACGAAATCAGAATGAGTATTCAAACGGATGCTATGCTATCTTTTGGCACAAATAAAGCCTACTCAGATAACCTTGATTGCAACGATTTTCACGTATTTTGTAGGTCACTTTAAAATTTTCAGACAAAACTGCACTGGAAATGTTTTGTAAAAATTTTCGCCTACCTTCCACTTCACCGCCGCCATGTTTGGGGAAAGCGTATACTTTTCCTTTTCCTGAGGAAGTGTGAGCACTTTATTTTGTCAGTTCACTGTTTTCACCAATTTCTTAGCTTTTCTACTGCTAACACTGTCATTCCAGCATTGATGCATTATATTTAACAGCTCAGCATCAAGTGAGCTGCACACAAACGTATCACCAAACCTTGCACTGAGATTTTCACCTTTCCATCGTAATGATTAAAGATTAGGTACAAAAAATGTGAGTTGAAGAGTTATCCACAAAATTTTCTTGAATCACAGATTTATTTTACTAATCCGATTTGGTATCAAAAACTCGCGTAATATTTTATGATAGCCTTTTATATTGCAGAAAGACAAATTTCACGCTTATTTTACTTTTGCATGAAACGCCTTCACTTTTCCTTTTTATCCCGAAAATTGCTTGCACTTCCCTTGATGTTATGTAGTAAGCTCCATCACTATTATCTCCCCGGTTATGTATATGGCACAAATATAGGCTAAAAGATTCGGTGCTTGGCTGACAAAATTTTTAAGGAGCTACATCCTGATAAGATCTTTGTATGTAGAAATAACACTTGTCCTCAACAGTTGTTGTGCCTTCGTGTCCATCTCCTTCCTCAAGTGCTTCAAATTTGAAATGAAATGAGTTTGTCTTGGTGGTAAATTAAGATTGCATGAATGTGCCACGCTAAAATTTCTAAAAAACGCTTTTGTGGGTAAAATAGCCAGATCATGCACACACATATATAATGGGTAGGTAGACACAACAAAGACAAAAACGAATTGAGTAAACTGGTAAAGGGTACGCATTATCTGTACAGGCTAATGTATATGTGCATGAGCAGGGACTATTTAGGTAGTGTAATATAAAATTTTCTACTTGATTTGCAAATCTATGTGCAATATGTAATGCGAAAGCATAATATACAAAGGAAGGACACCTTGATTGTAGCACAGGTGAAAAGTCAAACAGTAGGTGAAGGTAACATGAAAAGGTGGACGTGGACACACATAACAAAGTAGCCTTTATACAACATTGCTTACATGATGATTATTAAATGACGTACATGCCGGCTTTTACCTGCAACTCTTTGTACTGCCAAAACAAAGTAGCATGGCAAGTGCATTATTCATTTACCAATTTTTTGCATATTTACAATTACTTTTGATCAGGCATGTTCTCTCGGCTACATGGCTGATTATTTGTTGCTATTTCTTGTTGGATCAGTTTTCTTTGTTAGTACCTGCGTGAGTACACATTGCACCAGCAACAACGCATCACAATCAGCATTATGGGCATGCTTTCTTGTTTTTAAATTGAAGATGACTCGGGAGTGATGATGATGATCCACATTGACTCCCTTTTAGAAGAAGCTCATCCTGATCCTACTCATGAAGATGCAATGATACCACTACTGCCCTCCTATATCGCTGGTCTCTGGTCCTAACCTTCAATACATTTTACTGATTCATACGAAAAGGAATCCATCAAAGTAGGTCCTGTAGTAATGCATGTATGTCGCCCTCACGCAGGCTTCACACATTGGGTCACTGTGCAAAGTTGAAAGTGTGGAGTAGCCAGTGCTTTAGTAGTTGTTTTTCTTATCATTACGATGATCATTTTGTTATACCTGCAAGTACTAAAGTTCCAAAATGTTTTGCAAAGAAAAACAGGTATTTTGCCTAAATGCTGCCAGTATTTTATGCTTTTTTGCAAATAACTGTTCAAACCCCAAAAAGAAAGCACACATTACCATGAATCATCATCACTTTGCAGAGTAGTAGTGGGATTCATTCAATTCTCAATGTTTCGTGAAAAAATTATGAGGGTGTTATCTAAAATGAGTGGTATTGCTGTACACGAGACAATGTCAAATGGCAGGAGATATGCAAACTCGAGGGGAATCTTTAACCGCAGAAGCCTCATCATCAACATGGTCACAAGTGTAAGTTAGCATGAAAATAATCTCGCCATAAACTTTGATATTTTTTACTATATTCGTTCTCATTTTCGTTCTAGTGACGCTTGGTCTTTTGGGGAAAAAAGTGTTTCTAGTTTTTGGGTGTACTTTGCGTCTTCATCTTGGCCAATTCCCTGTGGCATATATATTTTCATTGAATTACAAAATATTGTTTGCACACAGTGCCTTTTTGATGTACTAAAGTTATAAGTCTTAAGTATGCGTTATATGATGGATAGGATGAAAATACTCAACGGACTGGTTCGACAACTTCCGAAACACATGCAAAAATGTGACTTCAAATTTGAAGACGAATGATCTCACACCACCGCCTATTGTACTATTCGATTCTCTTGCGAAATGCATTGCTGGTTGTGTCTTTGTTTTGTTCGGTATCTGCTGTATGACTGATTATAATCAGTAGCAAAAGGCCCTTTAACCGAATATGCTAATGATAAATGCTTTCATTCAGAGATTTAGGCTTGACGCACGATGATGTATAGTTAATGCCTAATTGGAAAGAATCGATGCGTTACAGTCGTTACACGTTATTAATTAGTCAGACATTGACAAATTCATTAGCTTATAAACAATGCTTCAAAATACAGTGTTTAACATTTTGAGAAAGTCACTCAATCCAAAATCAGTAAACTGCTGTGTTTTATCCACTACCTTTGGCCTTACCTGTTTGTAGAAGACGATGGATACATGCATACACTTATTTGAATCGATCGATAGTGGATGATAATTAAACTTCTAGCTCAAAAGATGAGTCAGAAAGAAAAGCGAAAAGTTTTCCTTCTGCAACTTAAATTACATATTGTGAATAAGAAGCATAGCTGAAGAGGTAACGCCCTCCATTAGTAAACTTTAATTTAGTTCTGACTGCAAGTAGAAGTATGGCATTTACGAAAATTTTCCAACTTTCACTTCAATCCAGTTTTCTTGGAAAATCTCATGATTGATGAACTTGTGATATATAGTGTGATTATTTTCTGCTAGTTTTGAAAAAAATGTGGAGTTGGGCAATAAGAGCATGAAAGTTTAAAATTCAAAAGGTTGACCTCAAGGAGATAGAATAGACTATTTAATTGGTGTCTATTTCTTCTCCTTGAATGACCTCTTGACTAAAGTACCTGTTTGGCTTTTATTGACAAAATGACATGTATACACTAAGAAAATATATAATAATAAAAATTCATAAATAAATTCACGTTTAGAGTATTTTTTTTTCACTTTTCATGATGTAAACACAAGTCTTTGGAATATCCCTCTGCTAAACAGTCGAACCATTATGCTTAGCTCAACCCCATCTTTCCATCATAAATTTAGGGGGGATGAGCTGTCTGATAATATTCAAACTCGACAAGTCATCCATATCAGGTAAAGGTGGAAAAGCTGCTAGTGGGTCTCCGTCGCCTCCTCCGTTAGGGCTAAAATTAAAGAAAAAAAACGGAATTACGAATTAAACAGCTAAAAATTAAGTTAGCAGCTAATTTTTTATTCTTCTTTACTAGAAGCCTGGAAGCTGAAGCTGGGTCAAGTCTGGCATGAACATGAGTCCGACTCCCAGAATGACAAATGGTATCGTGAAAATCCAAATAGGAATTGGTGTTCCAAGTGCTGCACTAATTTCACGAAGCCAAATAATGCCTTGCCCAATGACACCAAGTGCATTTGGAATGGAACTGTAGAAATTAACTTGAGGAATCCTGTTTAAATTCGTTTGTCTGCCAGAACTGCTGCTATCCATTGTTAATGATGAGCCGCCTGGAGAACCCAAATTTTAATATTCAAAAAAATCTGGACCAATATTGAATTAAGAGAAAAGCATGAAGTCGCAGTATCAACTTACTGTTATCAGAAGATCGGCCAGTCGAGCCATTTAGAGTTGAGTTTTTGGGCGTCCAAAAGTTTTCCAAGCGGACACTTTTTTGAGGGGATCGTTTTAATAATGTAGCAGATGAACCTTTAAACTCGTGTGGCACGATGAATACAAACATTAAAAGTCCGATCAAATTCATGATTCTAAGATTTTTACTGGGCAGTATAAATTGATATAAATATTGATTCCTTGAGAAGGTATTTCTGATTTTGTAACAAAGTTTGATAGCTAACGTCAAACAAAACTTGACAGTGGAATCTGACATTGATCTTGTATCCTGCTCAAGATATTGATTGTCACTGCGGAGGTTGACGTAGGTGCTCTGGAATTTTTACACCAAAACCATGCCTCGGGATTGAACATGTAAAGCATCACAATATTGCATTCATCGTTCATTTTACAATGGGTCATCGTTAAATCTCTTAATAAAGAATGCCAAAACATCAAGAAGTATGTGCATACGAGTATCCCTCGTTAAATGCATTTGATAAGTACATTTCGACAATTGATCCTCCTGTATAATTTGAAATGTTAGTAACGGAAAATTTTCTCGACGGTCCTAGTTCTTTTTTTACGACGAGGGGAAAGTGTAAATTGGCCCTGATTAGAACATTTTTATCACCTATTCTGCTTCTATTCTTTCAACGTTAGCATCTCATTTCTCACTTGCAACCGCCATCGTTTAAGTATCGACCGTTCCGAATTATGATTTGCATTCATACAAAATACCAAAGTTGTGTGAATGGTTCAAATGAAATTGCACTCTTCCTTTCTGAGTATGGAAATCACAATGCAATTCATACACATACAATGTTGCATTTGACAGTATTAATATGGAAAATTCGGTTACTTATTTGGAGCAATACTAGATAATAGAAAACAGAAATAATTTGACATGAAATCACGTAAATCTACATAACATCACTTCCTGTGAAAACTGCAGTAAAGATAAATACATAGTGTATACCCACCTGCATAACTACAAAATATTCTCTATAAATGATGAATTGCAAAAGTAAGAATTGAAAATATAGACCGAGGTTGAAAGGTGCATCACGACAAATTGATATTATTATGATCATGATGACGCATGACGATGACAAATGCTCTAAACTTCGCAATCGAAAGCAAAAAGTTAAGAATTGTGTGAGGTTTCTAAAAAAAATTGGTCGTTCATCACTCATCAATGTTGAAAATTGAGCATCAACCTGGCCCTAAAATATTGAGTAGTAGTGGTCAGTGATTTATTCATGGCAAAGTCTTTGTCACTGTACTAACAATTTGATTTTGAAGCAGATTAAACATTGGGAGAATCGTATATAGGACAGAGAAGTAATAAAAATTAAAGTAGGATATGTAGAAACAAAAATGTAGCCAATTACCACATTGGTTAGTACATCATAAATTATCTAATTGGTAAAGGTATTGGGAATACATTTTTTGCTGAACAGAGGTTTGCATGCAATTCATTTTTTAAATCTATCAATTAGATTGGCATTTACTTACTCGATTAGCCGAGAACATATAAATTCATAATCAAACTATCGTTATTGATTTCAGGGGTTAATTGCTCTTGGGAGCCGATGAAAATATAAAAAAATAGTAATAAAATTAATGTCATTAAGTTGGGAACGTGTTGCATACAATTATAAACATTGTAGCATATGGAATTCGAGCAAAAATTAATGGGCTGTGTCAGGAATCGAACCCGAGTCTTTCGTTATCTGTGCGAGACACACTTGTCAGAGTATACTGCTCACCCCTGTCTTGGGAATTTGTACTGTCGCTGGAAAGATTGATGAATCGTAGATGTTAGACAGGGGTAGCAGTTTCCAACCCGTTGGAAATATTTGTTTTAAGATTTCTGTGTAAACATTTTTGAAACCATGCACTACTACTTGTAAGCTTGACGATAATGATAATTTTCTCGTGAAAAAGTACTACATTTTTAAAAAACTCAATACTGTGTACACCGGAGACTACATTACTTCATCTCTCTTTCCAGCAACAGCATCCAAGTGCCATAATCGCAATTCAGTCGAACGTCTTAGCCACTAGACCACACAGCCCACTCCACCAGGAACCTATATAATTCACGCATTTGTTTCACCTTTAAAATTTCGTAATTTACCCTACGCCTACAGTTTGTAGGCTACAGAGTAGTAATGAGACAAAACTCGACACTAGGCACGAGTAAGTAATTGTAGCAAAATTATGATACAGTGGGAGTAAATAAAGGCGTAATATTCCACTGCATGTAAAGTGACAAATGAGCATAGCTCATCGCTCAAAGACCTTGTTTCCGGACATCTTTAAGCATTTTTCGGCCTTCCGTTTTCTCGTTTCCAATTTTTTAAAATGTTTGAATCGCTAAAAGTTGAAATGTTCACTCATTTAAATACATGATAATATCCATCTTTCATGGAAAATGCCAATTTCACACTTGTATTTACACAGATGCTTGACCCTGGGTGATTTGTCAATGTTTATTTTGCGCTTTCCTATGTGCTTTTCTCCTGCCTCATTCATCATCGTCAAGTCCATGTTGTCTCTTGCTGAAATGAAACATTTTCCTGTCTTTTAGCGAACCACTTTTACAAAAGGTGTACAAGAACATTCTTCAGAGAAAAGCGATTTAAGCGTGGAAACACGAGGATTTTATTGCTCAGTTGTCCGTTAAATTAGTTCAAAGTTCAGAACGAGCTACGAGACACGTCGCACGATGAAAAAGAAAAGCAATCGCGGATGCAGATGAGCTTTGTAAAAACACGACGTATGTGGTTTATCTGTCTGCATCCTTATTTATCGTCTAATCCCAAGTACAATTTTTGTTTGCAAAGCGTTTCTGCGTTTCATCTCTACCAATTCAACCGATATGATCGGTCTCTGTGTGTAGATGTGCTTTTGATGCTTAGCCGGATGATATGATAGCGATGGTTAGTGACCCAGTTTTCATGTTTCCATCTCCTCTTTTTACTATAGAGCAGCACTCATCAAGCATGATTTCCACCACACTCCTTGACTTGACGGTTGACGATGATCCACATTGGAAAATCTCTTTCAAATGTCAGCCTAGCTGTAATACATGGAGTACGTAGTATCACCATCATGTATAACCATTTTCCACTTAAAACTGTTATGCGTTGGTTCACTGATAATTATTATACTTTTGTGATGGTAATGCAATAGGGATGGCAGTGGAAAATATCATGCACAACAAGTTTATATGCAAACTTTGTTTTGAATAGATAAAGAGTTAGTAGAAAAGCGACAGAAAAAAACGGCAAAACGAATATTCGTTGGCAATAAACATTTTACGCAGAAGATACAAAGAGAAAAAAATGCTACTACTATATGGCCAGACTGGGTTTTAAAATTGATTCTTTCATGTGGTGGATGTTGATCATGCAATGAGAATATTAATATGTAGTACAGAATTCATTAGAGTTTGTTGACAAAACGCAGAGAGTAGAGATGACGATGACACCGATGAACGTATGTTAACAGAACAAGAGATCACAATGAACGACTGTGCATACGAATATGACTGAATATAACTTTTTAGAATTCCCCATTTCCAAAGTTCTAAATAAACAGAATTAACCATCAAGTGGGGTTTCCCCATGCTGGATTTCATACTAAATCCTTTTTACGGGTGACATGAGACAAAAGGGTTAATTATGACTTATCACAAGATTATTGCAATAGTTCGCAAGGCTCATTCATTGATATTATATTTTCAAAAAATGTTCCTCACATCTTCCAAGCTTTTAAGCGCAAGGTTACTTGAAAAATATCCATGCATGTGGATAGACAAATGATCGTGCTAAATACAACGAATTATGTTTATAGTGTTGCAAAAATGACTACGTGACATGGCTCATGACTTCCGCTGACTAATGGTGGGTGAAAATGATTTCCAATAACTGTATGCATCAACCATTCTTGTTTGGTTTTTTCCCAAAATATGCATAGGTATTTGCGAAATAAGCGTATTTATAAAAAGTTTACGTCAGTTTTGTATATAATAATAATAGTTTTATTATTAATTTTTAATAATACTAGAACAGTACGAGAGAACAAGTAATGATAACAGCAAATAGAATATATATTAAGATAATATTTAACATAATATAACAGCATCATCATCAAAAAAGTATCAAAGTAACACAACAAAAGTCAAAATTCAATAACCTCTTCTCATCCTGTTTTGCTTACTTGATAAACGATCACAACAAAGAGTGATTTCCTAAATTCTCTTCAGGTATTCAGGTGGGCGGCTTATCAAAAAAATTGATAATGTATCAATATTATTCAAAATGAATACATACAACAACATAATAACCTTATTACACCATGTGGTCAGTTCAGTGTAATAAAAGTGTACTATAGTTAAACTTATAATCTATAAATGGCAATAATAATTATAATCATCATATCATTTTAAAAATGATAATTCTCATCATTTCTCTGTTAAATATCATAATATTTAGAATTATTAAACTTAACAAAACTACTAAAAAATAGCAAAGAGAAATAAACGATAAACGAAGATCGGGGCGTGTAAAGTGAAAACTTATTTACACAGTGAAAATCATAATAATAATAATAGTGAAGTGATAATGAAAACTAAAAAACAAGAGTATACATAATATAATAATAAAATATATATATGTTTTCATATATAAATTGATTGTTTTTTTGTTTGTTTGCTTTTACCACGTATATCAGCGTAGCAAATGTTTACATCTATAAGTTTCTCTTTTTCCTACATATACTATACCGGTACATAAATTAATAGCTGGTTTGATATTTCATATAAATAATGTATAGCGTTTTATAATAATAAATAATTTACGCAGAAACAGCAGAATTCTGTTGCTGCTGAAGTCTTTCTTCGAGGATCATGGCTCTGTAGCCGGTAGCGAATCCCTTGGTACCGTCAGGCCCTTTGGGTTGTCTGATGACACCAGAAAAACTGAGCTCTCCGTTGGAAAGCCTGGAGGATGCGGACGCCTTCCTACGTTGAAGCCATGGGCTCATCGTTGTTGGACTAGCACCTTCACAATAGCTGTTTGACTTGGGACGAGCTCCATTGGGCCCAATGATCAGGGTTCCGTTCGGTGGGGATGAGTTTGGAGACAGGTAAGCACCGTTGGTGTGAGAGGCACGATGTAACGCAGCGATAGGAAGGGAGCCTCCACGTCGTCGTCCCTGTTGAGGTGACTGGCATTCTTCTCCGGAGGAGGAGTAAGCTGCCATGTATACATTACGGAAGAGGTCAGCAGGGTGTTGCTGAGATGATGGAGGAACCCCGGGAGCTTTGCTGAAGCTGTTATGGCGGCTACTGTTATTGCTGCTGGTGGTGCTTGTGTTGCTACTCTTGCGGTGCTGGGGTTTTCCACCTTGAGCATTGCTGTTTCGTCGGCTCTGGTTTCCGTTGTTCGCATTACTGTTTCTTCGGTTCTGAGCGTTATTTCCTCCTCCTTGTCTACCGTTTTCGTTGTTGCTATTCTCCTTATTTCCAGATTTGGATGGAGACCTGCAGAAAGGGCAAAAAATGAAACGAAATTAGCTCTCAGAATAATAAAAGGTAATGTAATATCTTATTCATTAATTATTGCAGTTAAATATTAATATTTGGATGTTCAACTTACATTGCAGCAGTGGGTAGCTGATTTTCATCATTGGAGCTGCCATCCTTAGCACCCTTGCCGGTATTCTCTTTATCCTTGGACTTGATTGGAACCGACTTAAGGAATGGAGTCAAGGGCTCCACACGACGAACTTTGGTTCCTTCCGAGTTGATCTCCAACTTAGCGGAGTCTTTGAGAGCATCGAGTACGACTGGAAACTCCCTGGAAATCTGCTTCACTTTGCGAAGGCCAGCTACCAACTTGAGTGATACGAAACCATCAGATCTGCGGCGCACATGTTTCAAGAGAAAGCCATCCTTGGACAAATGCTCATCTGAGAACATGGATTCCACTTGGGAAATGATTTTTTGTGCGACTTGCTTCGCAGTGTTTTCATCATCACCCAGACCGCTGCTGGAGGAAGTTCCATCCTCAGAGGACTTGTCGCAAATTTCTGCCTCAATATCCCCCAAATTTCCACTGCCCTCTGATGAAGTATAGCTATCCACAGAGTCACGTCTAATTCCAGCAAGGCCGTTATTATCTTCTGACGTGTTACTATCTGAGGTGGATGCATCTTCTCCAGAAACAACGACGACTTGCTCAGCACTGGGCAAAATGATTTTGATCTGTTGTTTCTCCTCTACAACCTCTTCTTCTGGTTTCGTTTCAGACTGTATGATGGAAACTGCTGGTGCAGCTTCCACCTTTTCCTCAGATCCGACTCCCACTGCCATAATTGCTTCTTCAGCGTTCTCCACTTCCTCCTGATTCTGAATGGAGCAGGTATTAGGACTCATTATGATTTTCTCCTCACTGATACTACTATTTTCCAACAAAGCAGAAATATCCTCGTCGATAACACTTGTTATACAGTTATTTAAAGCAATAATGTTTCCACTTTTTTCAGATTCCAAAGAAGAAGGTATATCTTCTTGATCCACTTGTTTTGAATTTTCTTCTCCGTTTATGTTTCCACCTTCAACTTCACCGTCAACACTTGTGTCTTCACCAACCACAGATTCACGTCTGTTAGCAAAGTGAACTAAGTTGAGGAAGATGATGGTCACAAGGAAATAGCGTATCCAGTTCCACGTTTGATCGAGAAACAGGCCAACGTTGGAAATGAGAGCGTTTACTCCCTGTTCGTGTTGTTGTTGCTGCTGCTGCTGGACGATGTGTTCTGACTGGGACAAGGTGGCCGCACCAGACGTTTTATATGCTCTATCCTCCTCTTCACCATAATTTCCTACGACGTAATCATCCTCATCATCAACAACGCCAGTCGTAGTAGTAGCAGCAGTGGTACAAATAGTAGTAGTGGCATGAGTTACACTATCGTTCAACGTACTACAAGTTTCATTCTTCTTTTCATTCCCCATCATCATCACGGCTTCAGTTGTAGCAGTGGTGCTGGTAATATCATTGGGATCAGCAGAAGTCGTAGAAGTGTTGCTGGTGGTGTAACAAACCTCACCATCAGCATAATATTCATTCATATGATCATTAGAACTAGTGCTTCTGGTATACTCTCCCATATCAGCTTCAGTTTCATGAATTCCTCTTGCAACTTTTGCAGCATTTCCCCTTGCAACGACCATTTCATCCTCTGTTTCTGCTTTTGCTGTAGTAGTTTGCTCTGGCTCCTCTTCTTCTTCGCTTATAGGCTGCTGATCTTGCATTAAAAATGATTTTTCTGCTGGTGGTATATCGCGATTTTCATGATAGTGATGATGACCATTGTCATCACTATTGTCAGTTATGCCATCCTCGTGCATTGCTGGTGCTTCACAGAAGAGGATGGACCCACAGGTAAAAAAAAACTGAGAATCAACTTTTGGCTTCGGTATGACGAATGCGGCTTACGTAAAAGGTGAAACGAATTTCCTTTGCGCTGAGGAGTGGTATGATGATGATGAATTAGAGCTGATACGATGAGTAATCGACCCAGTGGAGTGGTGGTGGTGGCCGGCTTTCCACACGAAGAGACGAAGAGAATTTGCAACTATGTAACAGAAAAAATAAAACAGCTTATGAAACAACTTGCTTTTTTAACAAAGGTCACCTCTCTCCCTGGTCAGGGCTTGATAAACTCAATTATTGTATAATGCACTGAGAGAAAAAATAAACATTATTACACAATATCCGAATCGGTAATTATTTTCGGTTGTCGGTAGCAAGACAAGTGACAGTTATAACGATTACAGCACAGCCAAAGCTCTCCAGAACAAACTCTGGTCACCGCGCAGGTCCGAAGTTGAATCAACAATGACTGTTGAGAGAGTGAGTCAGAGGAGATGAGGAGACGTTGCAGGAACGAAAGCTACCAAAAAAGGAAATAAAATTGTCGGTATAAGTGCTCCACTCACATAAATGCTAACAAAGACTGAAGAAGCCAGAGCGAGAGATGTAATTAGCATCTTATGACCTGAACATGAAATCGTATTAACAAGACAGGAAACTCGGTTTCGATAAGCCAATTATGCAAAGTTTCAGGGAGACAGTTTTAATTTGATAAGAGAATTATTCAAATTCGGGAAAATCGTGAACGCTTTTTCTTCATTTGTCCTCAAAAAAGTGCATTGCATTTTACTTTTCTTTGCGGGTGGATGTGTATACAAAATTATACATGTGTTCAGCTGCATTGGACATTTCTTGTGCACAAGACCCAACTCCTACCAATTTCCATTTTCTTCATGCACATGCTTTTATCTTTTCATCAATCAGCTTCATTGCCAATTACCATGTTATCAACTTTTCTTGAAGCATTATCTCCACAAAATTTTAAACCCCAATCATGACTTTAGCGTTCAAGTATTCAATACTTTAACAATTATAATAATATCAAATACATGACAGTCCACAGCATACTACATTTCATTGCATGGCTTAAAAAACGCTAGGTTAGTTAGGTACATTTTTTATGTGCTTGTATACCAAAATATCTACCTACCTACCTACAGGGCCAGGGCCAACAAACTCGAGAGTCGAATTGAAAGGCTACCTATGACAAGCTCAAGAAAGACATCGTCGTAAGAGAAACATGAGAGGTAACAAGGACGGCTAAACAAGTAGCAAGAGTCTTGAGTCTTGACTAGCAACTAGCAACCCAAGTTTTAAGCTTTCATGCATGTTCATGTCACTTTTTAGCAGTAGGATTGAATGATACTGTACCCAATTCCTCCTGAGCGATTTCCATAATATAATTAAATATATTTGGACACAAAGTAGTATGCAAAATATGGGAGGCAATTCCGGGAACTGGAGCAAAGGAAACTAGCCCCTAATAAAGATAGTAAACGTTTTTGTGGACAAAAGCTAACCCACGAATGCATCGACAAAACATCTAATTTGTTTTACGTTCCCAAGAAGTCACAGAGGAAAAGTTTCGTTCAAGTTGTACATGACATGAGTTCGTGTGTAATTACTTACAAGAAAAGCAAAAAAAGTAGGTAAGGTAAATTAGATGAATTTTGGGGTAGAACTTTAGTTTCAGAGTTGCTGGGATTTCATAAATTGATGGGTGGGCGGTTAGAATTGGGAATGATCACAATAATTAAGAATTAACTAAAATTGATATCATTAAACCTACAAATTATTAATGGTTCTGCCCACTTACCAATGCCAAAAAGCAAATACAATGCTAGTCTGTCACAATCACAATAGAGGTTGCTGACTTTCTTTAGAATGCATGAAAAGGAACAATGATCCATGTAATTCATGTGATTTGTGAATGTCGGCTTTACTTGGCTACAGAAATAATACGTGCATAAAATTTTCAAGTCATATTATAGTCAATAGCTGATAGTCATATCATCATAAGTATAAACAGAAGGGTGAAAATGTACTAGAAAAATTCCTATCTGTAGTCTGAGTCTAAAGCCTCAAGAAACCTGCTATAACATCAGACGTCATTTACCAATATAGCCGACTTAATTTAGCTTAGCACCTGACAACTTACTTCATCCTTGCTAGATAATTGGCTGATTAAAAATATCGAGAACTTTGATCCGTTGCATTTTGCCCCATATATCTCTTTTGTTATAAATGCTTTAATTCGGAATAATAGGATAAAACGAGAAATTTGGGCATTTTTGAGGAATCTGAAATTCACCAATAGTTATGTGGGCACACATATTGCTTATGCAGCAGCTATCGAAGACCTAAACGAGAAGCCAAACATGGTTCTCGCATGTCATTGGGGTCGTAGGCTACATTATCCGATCTAATCCAATCCACACGGTGGATATTTTTAGGCTGTTTAGATAAGTCGTACAAAATATCATTGGACAAGTCTAAGAATAAAACCTGCTGGATAGATTCAGTTCTAAATACATAATACCTCACCTTCGTCAGAAAATAGCAAAAAATACCACGTCATTCAATGACAATCAATGACAATAAAAAGAAATCGCGATAATATTAGATTCAATGAATGCAAACGCGTGGTGTGTGCGTAATAGTAGCAGTAGCGGTATTTGGAAAACAAAAACAAAAACATATTATTATATGAATGAATGACAGTGATTGTGACGCTGGTAGACAGTCTTTACCGTCAACCGGTTTTCCGTGAAACAATACACACAAGCTATCTGTTATATTTAGCTTTTACCCGTGTTTCCCATTATACGTGGAATGAAATCAAGAATGAAGTCACTCTATTGATGCAGAATTTTATCATTATCAATATACATGATCAAGTCAAGAATAGCACTTGCGTTGTTTTTTCCTCATCGTCACCGTCAATCACATCTCCATCATGGTGGGTACGATAATTGTTTCAGTATGCAACGCTATAACTCGGGTTTTATTTTAAAATGTTTGCGTTTTTGTTCAACCTAAATTGAAATGAAAATGAACGAGATATTCTACTTACATTACGCGATGGCTCTACACTTGACGCTGCTACTGGAATCAAAACAAGTTGAGTGTTGAGCCATAGCCACGTAAAGTGCACTTGTCTTTCATCGATAATAAGCTAATCTACAAACTCTTCTGCAAAATTTGCGTTATAATTCAAAAGATAGCATATTTCACAGAAACAAAAAATTCAGGTATTGGGGAAGGCAGATTTTCATTTTTGGAAGTAAACACTTGAGTTGAGACTATAACAATGCAAGAAAAAAGCACTTGATCTGATACATGCATTATTTATTTACTTTTACTTTGTATTTCGCAATCAGAATACCATTTTTTGATACATTGTGATGGGTTATGTGAAATTTACATGTAAAAACGATGACAGATGCCGGCGGTTAAAATTGAGCATGTGTATCTGTATTCATAGTCATAACAAAAATGATTTACCAGAGCTTATGGTTATCCCATTGAGAGCAGAGTATGGTGAAATATTGAAATTGTTGTGTACTTTTCCGTTGTGTATATTTAAATGCCAACTCCGAAATGATGAATTGTGAAATGAATAACAAAATCCCGTGGTTTTGCACTAATTTTCTGTCTTTGTGTCTGTTCTTTCAATCAAATCTCATTTCATATTACCGTTTGAATTCTAGACCATGACTCATAACTAGACAACTGTCAATTCAGTTAGAACAGGTAAATCGAAATTTAATACAGATTCTAGAAATTTCCCAAACGTTTCTTTGTCATTCTGAATACGATAGATGCTGTTTTGTACCAAAAGAGAAGAAAAAATATATTATTTATGACTGCCTACGGACTACTTTATTATGTGCTTTTTTGTGGACTATATTTGACTTTAAACACCTGGAGAGTATCAATAATGTTGTAAGTGTAAGCAAGCCATCCATTAAAGTCATATTCTTCTACTACCCAAAAACCAATGCTGACAACTAACCACCTTAAACTGTCATTAAAATGCCGGCAGGCAGGCATCATATAATTCGGAAGCGAAACATGTTTATGTTTGCGTATATCTACATTCATATGCGTAACGAACACTTATATTATGATGAATAGGCTATTAAAAGCGATGAAAAAAATAAATTGCTTGCAAGTCCTTTTTTTCTGAAGGACACTGGGATATTTCTGCTTTTCAATAAAAAACGTCACTTATTCAGCATTTTCTATATTAAAAAACTATAAATCCTCTCGGTAGTTCTCCTAAGCAAAACCTCAAGGTTAGTGGACGTTGTGGACGGCTGGTATAAAAAGTATATTATGCATTAATGCCTACTATATGTGTACAAGTTGTATACATACTGTCCCCAGTACATAGTACATACCTATTTCATATTTTTCTACGGAAAATTATACAGAGTAACAGCAAGGTGATATTTGTTTCTGTCTTCTGGAAAACAGACATAACTACATAACCTAAAAAACAAGTAATAAAGAAGGAAAAAGTGTCACACTCAAAGTCTCGGAAAGTCACAACAGACAACAAGATCTACAGAAACAACATAAATATTGCATGCTTCAGCAGTCCTCACAGAAAAAATTGCTATCATCATGTATCTAATCTCATAAAACCCAATCTGTACTATGAATATCATATATTATATACATATGGTTTTGCGATCGACTTAAGACACTTTATCGTAAAAAATTAACACGCAGAGACCTTGCAATTAATATACGGATAGTTTTTGCATTCATTGCAGCTAATTGACCAGTACATATTCAATATTTTATATATTGAATCTTTTCTACTCTGATTATTACACAATCCCATAATAATAATCATTCTAGCTATAAATATTTATTGCCGATTGCATATAGACCTGTTGCAAAACATTAAATGCGCATCAGCCATCAGGCAGCATCAGCTTTTGTGGACTTTTGACGTGCCATGATCATCAAAATATAGACTTACATAAATGATTAATAAATTTATCCTTTGAAGCTAAAGACGAACCATTCCCTCGGCCAATATGATCCCAGCATGTAAGTACATGCATAAAATTAGGAAAGAAAGACTCTTGCATATGAAAATCAGACCATTGATTTCCTTGAACTCTGACGCTTATGCTTAAAAAGTAAGTGGCTCGTCTCTTCTGCGACTTGCGACAGCCTCGCATAGATCAGATCAGAGCATGATATTTATTTTCTGCACTTTCTTCCGAATAAAAAGAAACTATAAAATCCTTGATTCAGCAAAAATCCATGCAGCCAGCCAGACTTTGTTGACGTGTTCGAGAAAATAGTACGACGAAGCGTGGTGATAAGACAGGAGGACAGATACACAGAAATTTTAAAATGTAAGCGTGTACCCAGCATGTGCATGACTTTCTGAGAACGGGACAACGTGGTCATCTTCGTCATTCATTCGAACTAGTCGGCAAGAAAATGTTATCCTCCTCCTGCCTAATTTATATGTACATTAAATTAATTTTGATGCGAACATGCGACATAAGACGATACTCAAAAGTTGGCGATAATATGCATCATACAAACTGCATATAAAATATGTACATACTACTTACTACGCCTTTGTAAGTATGCTAACGTGGATGTTTTCACGAGTTCACATGTACGTAAGATGCCATCAGTAATTTTATTTCATCAGAATTTTATGTCTTATCCCTCACCCAAATTTCACCTATTAAATAAAAATAGAAGATAAGAAAGAGAAAAAAGGAAGATTCTCTCCTCCTCACTTTTCCAAGTCACACGACAAACGTCAACCCATACAAACTACAATCTACTGCGCATATATACAATCTGCATATCTACTACTAATAGAAATTGCTGAGGTTTTTATCATATGTGCTAAAAACTTTCAACGTTAATTGTAGATATCCACTGCAAGTTGCTCTAGTATGTATTTATATAGTGCACATGCAGACGTGGCTGTACTGTATGGGCATTTATGTTTTAGTGAACTTTGGCGTGACGTGCAAGAACCCTGTCTGCTCTCATCCTGGTCCATGATGATGGTGATGGCGGGTCGGTGATGTGGCAAAAGCATGCTTTTCTCATTTACTTTGCAACAGGGAAAAATTATCAACAATGAAAGGAAAACGGAGGCATGCTTGCCACGCTGTTTTCATGGTGTAAAAAAATATGCACAAAGAAAAACATGGATGAAAGAATAATAAAAATAAAGTTGCCCGACGAGAAGAAGATAAAGTAGTTTTGTGTACTGCGCCAACAAAAGGTGGTTATCCTTTTTACAGACAATCATTGTCATTATCCGCACATGTCTGTCTACTTATGTATTGATGGATATAAAACGATGCTGAAAGCTGCAACGTAGTTCATACATGCCTATAACACAGTGGGTAGAGTAATGTACCTAATAGTTCATATAGACATTGGAATATAAACAAGGATTCCTTGCAATAATGCTAATTATCTATGTGTATCTGGTCCAGGTGTGGGTTTTAGAGAAATGAGTTTTTAATCCTTTCTTCTCGACTTCTTCCACAGGTCAAAATCTTTCCTGCTTTTTGCGTCTTATTTTAAACTGGTATACTTTTGTCTGATGCTGAAAATATACTTTGGTACAGGTTGAATGTGCGAGTGGGCTTTTACACAGGCGTACAAAATATTTTTTTTGCACTCAGCTCGTCATTCACTGCTGCAGTTTATCATCACAGACTAACAAAAAGTATGTACCTAGTACCTACATGATATGAACTTGAATGAATTTATGATAATAATAATATTTTGCTCTGCATATTTTATAGTTTGTACAGATAAAGTGTGTGTTTGATTGAATACCGCTCCGTCCTACAAGTAGTAATATTATGATTATGTTTGTATGGCTTTTAGTTAGGTTCGGATTTATATCCACGTGATAATGTTTTATATAGCAAATGAGAGACAATTACTATTAATACGTAACTTGACATTATTATTCTGAAGACAAATTAGCTTTTTGGAATGGCTCAAGCAAAAGTAGAAATAAGCCGTAATTAAAGCTTTTATTATATCTTCTTGGTATGTTATCATTTACTACTTATACCACATTTATTCATTCATCGATTCATTGAAATACCAAGTAATTCAGGCTTAGGATCTGTGGGTTTTCAGTAATCTGCTGGCGTTGGTATTTTTTACTAGGACTCCTCGTCACCGCGTGGTGCAGTTTCATGCTTTGTTACACAATTCATGCTTCACGAACCGGCATTTTTTGTAAAGTTATGCTGCAGAAGTGTACGTACTACGTACATGCTACGATACTACGAACTCTTCTGCTTGAATTTGCTGGCTTAACAATTTGCACTTTATACCATTACTTTGATATGCATGGAACTTGAAAGCCTTTGTCAGCAAGCAGCTATGCCTAGCTTTACTATTTTGCGTATAATTCACCTGAACAACTGGGCAGGCAGGGGTTAAGTCCGTACATTTGAACTAGACCATGTGCTAAAATTTTTATTATAGCATATATAGGTTTGAGATACTTTACATTTACACTACTGCACAACCAATCCAAACTGGAAAATTGAAAGATGCAACAGCTTGGTATAATTACCATGTGATAAAGGAGCATGATAAAAACTCTGTTCCACCTAAATGGCCATAAAACAGGCTATCCCAACACGGTTCGCGTGTAATCTGCCTGACGCAATAGGTACACCAGGCATGCCACTTGTCCAGAAGAGCTAAAAATCCATGAATATGATTAATAAAGTCCAGATTTTCCAACCCGATTTGGAGTCATGAGTTCATGTTTTGAGAGTGCAAGTGGCAAAACACATAGCGAGGTGAATCACGCTTGAAAACCGGATTTTACGCTGTTAATCCTTGCATATCATCACTTATCGAGTCATTCTATTCCATCATACTCATGATCATCATCAACCCATCTTCAAATATGTAGTGGCTTCCCGAATTTCGGTATATAAAATAAAATTCTTGTTCTTGGGTCATTGATATACTTCCATTTTTCTAAAGAAGACAAAACAGTCGTCGAAAGAAACGCGGGCAACTTTGCTGGAATCTCTTTTTGTGTTTATCGTTAACAAGTACACTTACATTCCATCATATCGGGTATGATGACCATCAATGACCGCCGGCATGTTGTTTTCATTGCAAATGTTGTTTTGGTTGGTGCAAGGCAGTAACGAGTATGTTAGGGGAGAGGACATTGATTCCAAAAATTACATCTTTGTATAATTTTAGCTTGACCAGTTTCACCTTGATAACTTTGTAGAAGCGCTAAGAAAAACATCATGTAACAAAGTGATCGCTGATTTTGCATCGTAAAACACTCGTCTCAAGATTTAGAAAATGATATCATCAGTTTTAGTTTGAGAGCATCGTGTAATACTGCAATGGATAAGATATGATAGGACGGATGACGATGAGAGAGCGTTGTTTTTAAGAAATCTATGCCCGCAGGGAATAACCTTCACAAAGCACAAGATGTAATCGTCCTTTTTGCAGTTTAGGTGATTGAAATACATACAGTTGACGCAATTACATGCAAACATAAAGTAAGTTCAGAATTCAGTGTGCATAATGATGTATCCTGCACTAAACATCCAAAAATTCCAATCGGTATGTATTAGATCTAAAATAATATGCATTTTTATTTCCAGGTGAATCGCTTTTATTTTTGCATTCTCCCAAAGTGGGTTGTTCTTTCAACTCATCTTCATTACCATATTATCAAGAAATGTTGTCTCACTAAAAAAAGTGAATTTTCATATTCTCAATCAGCATCTTATTCCCAACCACAGAGGGTATACTCACACTAGCTGTGTAACCGGCAGTATGATATTCTTCAACTGCTTTCAACTTCCATAAATCTGTCCGTACGTCATGTATGAAGCTGTATATATTACACTTTGCAGCATATTCAAACAAACAGCATTGTAAAAGGGCCAACGAACTCGGAACGCATGGGAGGTAAAATGACTCTAACGAAACGTTGAGTGGGCTAACCGTGGAAATGGAAAATAGTTTAGTAATGCTAGTTAACCAGTTAACCCCATATTGTTATGAATGAATTAACTGAATAACATGATCCGGCAAACAAAACGAGGCAGATTACGGTAAAGGATATGATTTTATGAATGACGTATAATGTCTGGAAGTAAATACATGCATCTTTTGTTGCAAGGAAGATTTCTTATACATTTATTACATGTCTGTCTACAGATTAAATTACATATCAAACTGTAATCAAAGAACTAGAAATGTAAAAGTTTAGAAGTAGTCAAATGGGTAGTTAAATTAATGTATGGAAAATATGCATTTTATTGAAAACTTTCTTTTGATTTTGATTTTATGCTATTTGATTGTGTGGGTAGTCCGTAGATCCCCATTTTAAAAACTATTAGCAATACATCTACTAGCTCACTCAGGTATGCTCAGGTGAATAATTTTGCTAAAATTGTTTCAAATTTTCTACCAAAACACAGCCATGTTTTGATGCGCTTATCGAAATAAACATAATGTACTCATGAAATCTGACATGCAAAGAAGTAGAATGACAAGTCAAACATGTAGCTATTGTTGATATTTTGTTATACGTATAGATGTATTTTTTGTCAAGGTAAAAACTTCCATCCACGCAAGCGAACTTAAAAAGGGAATGCCGCTTTTTATTCATCATCACATCACATAGTTTTACTGGCTTGGTTGTCTACATTGTTTGCCGAGCCTTTGCCGTGATGGTGGTACTGGTTGAAAATATTTACGATGAAATGAACTCTAAACGATGTAAACTATATACTAAACCTTAAATTGCTACTATGTGTACACCTGTGTAGGTATTAATATGGCACTCATTCATATATTTATATGATGCAAAGTTGTATAGTAATTTGAACTGAAAAGAAAAATCTGGTAGAATGTTTTGAGTGAGGTCATGTGCCTAGCCTAATAAAATGATTGTTGAATCCAACCAGAAGAAACTGAATAATAATATGAAGTTCAGTAAATCTAAGCATGTTGATGGGCCAGGCCACGGCAGCAAATCTTTCACAGAGAATAAATAATGCCATGCTTAATCATGCTGTGCATTTGAGTTCATGGATTCCTTTTATTTACAAAGCTATAATCTAATTCGCAAGTTTGTGCACACAAGAAAATGTGCAGAAGGGAAAATACTACTGACAGCAGTGGTGTTGCTATTATAGTGATATTTTGCAATATATCAGTCGTCACGTTATATCCTCCAAGTAAACTAGCACAGAAACTCGGGCGCGAGAGAGAATGAGAACAAGAAGAAAAATGAGACGAGCATTTCGCAGCTCAAACTCTCAAAAAATGCAGAACAGGCAAATGCATAAAACTTCCTCCCTAGTTTATGCACTGGTGCCATACATTATTACGTCGGTATATATAATGCTGCAGTTTTAGACAGATTGCAGTAATTTTTGCGTTCAATCCAATTCACGGTACACGGTATGTGCATACACTATGCACCTATTCTAGTAAACCCTCTCTATATATTACCATTTAAAACCCTTTCGTTTTCTGCGCTTGACGTTTGAAAAAAGGCAGGGAAAATGTAGAGCTAATGAAGATAGCAGTACCATCGGTTCCTTCCTTTCAAAAAGGTAGTTCCTTTTGTTTAAACATCCATTTCCTTCATAAACAATGCGTACATACTGCGCATCTCATGGACTCACGTGAATGACGCCAAATCTCCAAAAATGTCTTTGCGACAAAAACATCGCAAATTGTTCCATTTTCAATTGGAGCAACAAAAAATAAACAAAAATACTGCGTACATCCATCCGGAAATTGCAAATTTGCAATTTTAAAAAGAATGCCGATGCGCATTAGCATAACACATCATCATATTATGGGATGGCAAGAGGAGTAGTGTGAGATTGTATGAATCGTGTGAAGTCGCTAAATAATGAGTATCGAGGAATCGAGAATGAGATCAACATCAGTAAACCAAACAACAAGACGTGGTGTGGCATGCTGGTGGTGGTGGTCGCGTATTGAAAAAACAGAAGAAAAAAACAGTCACAAACAAGAAGAAGGTTACGTGATAATGCAGAATAAAAAAACAACACGTTTGCCATTAACATAGGTTGGTTGTAGATCTTATGACGAGTATTTACGTCTTCTCTCAGCAGACCATAGTGAAGGAAAAGTGGCATGATCTCTGAAGTCTTATATATTGATTCTTTCTGGTAGGAGTGATGCGATATTATGCAGGCACTTTTCCCTTCGGTGTTTCTCCGTTTTTGTTTGTTTGACTTTTACTTACGCTTGTGCAGATTTGCATAATGTCATAGTGTACAACTAGGCGTAAACAGTGTAATACAAACAAGAACCATAAAAATCAGAGAAATGTACATAAAGCGTCTTGAGAGAAAAATATGTAATTCAGATAACAGAGTAGTAATACAGCGAACATGCATGAATTGAACATAATGTACAGATGGTTTAAACGTAAACGGAAAAATGAGTATAAATAAGACGTTTCCTTGCTGTTGCCAGATAATAAACAAGCTTGTTTTCTTGTCTCATTTTGCAGAAGGAAAAAGGAATTTTTGAAGCACGGGGAACGATTTCATCATGTTTACATTGATTATATGTACACATTACATCCTATATCCGTAGATATACACAATTAACCATATCTTCTGTAGCACACATAAGATGTGACGCACTGAAAAAATCTATGATGATTTACCTAATAATGAGAGATAAGTAAATCCGCACTTCCCTGTGATTGATGAACGTATCAATTACCAATTGATAAACAAACTTAAAACAGATTTTTGAGTAGTCGAAGACGAGCTCTAGATTAAATATTTACCAAAATGATTTAGAGGAAGCATATATCTTTACTACATCATTGTAATGGACGTGCCGTGTTTTCGAATGAAAATGCATTATTTCTGTGATTGTGCTAGCTGATGATTTCGTCTTACATGCTATTTAAAAAAGTTTCCTTGTTTATTTTAAATTTTTTGCATTGTTAATACCCAATTTTGGTTTGATTATCTGTGGTTGATTTTGTTCACAAAAATGAGACCACGTTGCTTCCTTTTCCTTGTATTAATCTGATTGTCTATGAAAGAATTATGAGAATACAGAAGACATGCAAGTTTTTGCCATAAAATTCTGCAACGGTTTACCTGGCTCTCATACCATGTGGTTTTTTGTGGAAGCGCTTCCTGGAACTACAACCTGGAAGACACGAGTCTGGAAAGGTACTTCCTTAAACAGTAGGTATTATTGACGGTGGGGTACAATGATGGATCTGTTGCGAGTTTTTTTACAATCCCTCCAGTTATCCAGCATTGTGTGCATGCTGCAAGTACACATGCTACATACCACCTTACAAAAAAACTTGCAATAATGGGCAAGAGTGAGAAGCTGAGAAGAAAATGATAGCGTATAGCAAATCCCAACTCCCAAGCCAACGACCTTGTGGTCTCCGTTTTTGCACATCCACTCCTCCTATTCATTTTGGGCTTTGTTGGGATATGTCAGCATAAAAACACCTTTGGCAAAAATGGATGACTACTGAGCTGGTAAAAAACCTAAATTGATGGAAGTTTAAAACTGTATTTTTCCTTCATTTTGTTGTGTGAAGATACGCCTTATATATATATTACATAGTTGGAGTTCATGACAAACATTGAATCAATAGTGATGCATGTATGCAAACATAGCATCATAACTATCAGTAAATAAACTGCATTGCAATAATGCTCTTCTCTAATTACCTGAAACATGACAAAGAAAACTTAGTAAAAACATGTTTTTTGCAAGTTCATCAAAACTTTCCAGTCTAAATATTGTCTTTAGAGTGCACTGGACTTTTAAAATTTTAACTTTTCACAACTAATGATTATAACGTCTTCTTTGAACCATACTGATACAATATCGTAGCAAAAGCTGTGTATCTGTATATTCAGGATCATGCCATGTCACCCCAAGTTTGTAAATAAACAAAAAAACTGCAACGCAAAAAGCCAGTTGTAGTCAATCAAGCTTGTTTATAATCATTATCTCCGAAGTAAGCAATAACGATTATTATTATTAATGATTACCATTTTCTTACGAATGAATGAACTTGCATGGCGTGTTGTTTTTTACACAGTATCCATTCCATAACTATATACCTAGCCAAAACCTTCATAAAATGTCCAGACGCCAACACTGCTATTTCTGAGGATCTAATTGAGCTAAACAAGGTATACCGCTATGAGTGAGCGATTTTTAATATTTTTTGTTGCTCAATATCCAGCCAAGTGAAGGACTTGGGCTTGAACAGACTAAAGTGGGTTATCATTAGCAAAAGCAGATGAACCGTCGCATGATCATGATAATATCACCATTAGATTAAAATGTATGTAGAAATGTGTGGACGAAAATGATGCCAAAAAATAAATCGTTTTGTATTGAAATATCTTTGATACGGCTCTGTCATGCTTTTTATTGTATGACATGTAAAATACATAATATCATTAGCCAAAGCCTCAAAGTCATAACATAATGGATGAAGTAAAGTATAATACATTTACACGCTTTCCTAAGCCTCCGTTGAAGCTAAAATATTCATGCAACGACAGCATGATATATATCGTAAGTTACGATTCGTAACTCTTTATTAGAATGAAATTCATTCCTTTCTAATAAAAATGACATTCGAGGAAAACTCTGTCATTAAAATTTGTCAAAATCCATTGAATAAAATAATCTGTATAAATCCAGTTTTCGTAAAATTTCACGAATTAATTCGAGTTTGCGATTTCAGTATGAACCAGAAAACAAACGATATGAATAAAAAATTTTAATGATAGGTACGACGAATCAATTACGATGTATTAGTACTTCCAGTTATCGGAATATCAGCTTTCTGCCTGCTTTCTATCACGATACAAGACTCCACATTAAAATCAGAATCATTCAGCAATGGAATGCTCAACTGTTTTGTGGTTTTCGAATGGAAAAATGCCGTAATGACAAGTGTGATATGTTTTTCTGTTTTCTCCTAAAATTGTTTTGTACCCTCTTTTTTTCTAGTAATTTTCCAACAACACATTTTAAAATCTACTGAATGATGTGTAGAATGAATGACTTATGTTAATGTACCATGATGAGGATGCATGTTATGCTCTTGTGATTATGATATTCATAAGTATTGTTGTTTGGAGTGACAACATCTCTTCCCTACAAACACCTTTCAATGAATGAGTTGATGAACTCTTGTGAAATATAAGTACAACATACTATCAATAGGACTTGACATGTGCTTGATGTACTCAGTGTACGTTATTTGCTAGTTGTTAGCGAATCAGATTTTGGAGTCACACTGGCAGAATTGATTTGATGGTATATTTGAAGCATTCCACATGATTGACTTAATGCTAATTATCTGATACCAGGAAAAGAAAGCAGAATAGTGATGACTAAATATGACATTACGGCATGTATTGATCTTTTTAATGATACTGAAGATTATCTAATTTGCTAATTCGCAAAGAAGACATTTGCGTAACATGGACAAGTGATGCATGCATAAACATAAATAGATGATTAGGAAAAGGTCACCTTGCCTGTTGTCGATTTATCCGGTGAAATATCCCAGACATGTAACAACAACAAAGATCATTTAAAATTATGTATATGAATCACTTTTGTTTTCGCACTAAATTTTAATACAGCCCACGCGTAAATATTTGCATGCACTGTTTTTATGAAAAAATGGTATTTTAAATAAATTATACATTGGCAAATTTTCCTCTGCTTTAAAGCGGTTTCTACATTCTACATTCTGCTCCAGCGTTCCAAATTGTTCTGTTCACATCGTAGGTTCATCCATTCGACCACCATCAATAACCGCTTCATAATCTATTTCGTGTTAAATGCCGATTATATCTGTGCTGAAATGGTGACTAATCCTTTCTGTGCACACAATCAAACACACACGTAGTAGCATATTAAATCCGCACACGTAGAAACATCAGCATCACTGCCACAAATCATGTCCGTACTTCTATTGTGATTTATAACCGATATTGAACTGAATACCTGAATGAAAAATACTAGGTATTTGCTTTTATACAGTTGTTTACCATTATCTCTCGCGGTTTCACCATTATGGCATACACGTCAAATAAAAACCATACTGAAAGGTTTTTGAGTTCCTTTTGGATCACTGGTTTCAATTATGCCAAATTAGTATAGTAAAATCAAACATAAAATCAGTGATGATGCAAAACATGGACTTTGCAAGCAGAATCAATGGTAATAACAAGAAAATAAAATGATGTTATTCAATAAAGCAATGCTATAAATAACCAAAGGTATTCACACGTTAATCATGAGAAATGAAGTTGAAATATTATTTGTGCTTAAGCAGGCATGAAATTTTTTGAAACGTGTTGAAATATAATTTACAACAAGATAAAAACACATTTGCGCATTAAAACATATTGTATTGGCATTTTTATGATAAAAATTTATGGAAAAAGGAAAGAAAGAACATAGCCCTGAAATCGATAAGTGGGACGAAGATTACTGAGTGACTCATCACATCAGTGTCATTAAATGCTGCAAGAAAGAAAAGAAAGTGAATCAGAAAAATAATCCCAAACAACAAGCCAACAAGCTTCATAAATTATTCTAGAAACGTGGAGAAGGAGAAAGAAAACGGACAGAGCCCGTTGTATGGGCTCAGGCTCAACTTTGTGCTGTCTCACTCCAATAAAAACATACTAATATTTTTAGTGTGGAGTGGAGTATACTGACTGCGTAAGTGGTGAGAATATGAAGCGAATTATGGAACTAGGAAGTAGGGAAATAAGTAGCAAATGTGTATGTAACTTTACAAGTTGTTTTTATATGCATGTATTTTTACGTTATCATGTACATTTACTGTGCTCAGAAGTATAAGAAGCTACATGAAGTGGCAGGGGACCAGATGATTTTTGCTTGGACATCAGTTTGTT
>JAQIXX010001372.1:0-34668 GCA_034700605.1 Willowsia nigromaculata
GTCATGGCCTGGCGGCTCCAACGTCTACACACCAGGATATGCCAGTCAGACGCCAGGAAACATTAATAATTCACCCGGAGGCTTTGGAGGACCAGCAGCAGCCCAGTTCCCGGTTGCGGCAGGGTCCGCTGTTGCTCAACAGACTTATTCTGCCCCTCCGGCGAACGCTTATCAACCACCAGCGCCTAATCATTATGCGCAAGCGCAACAAGTTCCCTATGCGCAACAGTCCCCTCAGCTCAACGGCTACCCCAACGGGTACCAAACTACCAGTGGCAACTCCAACAGTATTGGTGGGTTCAGAAATTCTAATTTAGGTAACCGCTACGAATCTCAAGATCTACGCCAGTCAGCAAGTACCATGGGAAATGACTACGACGAAGAAGACGACGACGTGGAAGGAGACGAAGAAGCAGAAGAAGAAGAGCACCACAACTATCAGCAAGCACAACGACGCAATAGACTACCACCTAAGAAATCGTACAGCAGTTCAAGATACCCAAGCCCGTCAAAGAAGCGACCAACAAAACGACCAACCAACAATAATTCTTACGGCAGCAACACCGGCGGCAACAGAAACAACAACCAGCAAAACAGGAACCACAACAGTAATAGCAACCAGCATGTCAGGAACCATAACGGTAACAGCAACCAGCATGACAGGAACCATAACGGTAACAGCAACCAGAATAACAGGAACCATAACGGTAATAGCAACCAGCATGAGAGGAACCACAACAGTAATAGCAACCAAATCAATAAGAACAAGCACGGAAACAACGTGAGGAAAGATGTCAGCGAAACTGGAAAACGCGTCATCCCGACCGGACCCAAGAAAGGTTCTCAATTTGATTCTGTAGATGTAGTAGATGCTTCTGTAGATGGTTTTAGTGACGGGGATCGTTATTCTCAATCTGACGAAATTCGTAATGATAACAATGATCCCGATACTAATAAGAACAGGTGGCGGACTAAGAATTCCTCTGGACAGCGGCCCAATTCGTTTCACAATCACAATTCCAATGGTAGATGGAGCGGGAAAACGAGTTACTCCAAGCAAGCTCCTCCAAAGAATGTCCGTGGGAATGGCGACGGATCAGAAAGGCCTCGTCCTCAACCTGAACAATCAAAAGGGGGTCCCGGCAAAAATTTCGGAAGTAAGAAGGTCCCCCCTAAACACGAGCGACAGCAAGAGAAAAAGCAACAGCCATCGGGAAAACCAAAAACCGAAGCAGCCCACTTATACAGAGGACGACTCCGACCAGAACAACAGCGGAGACAACCACAGCCACCAACAACAACAGTTCAGTACAAGTCGAGAGATGTCTACTCGACGCTCCCAGAATATGTTTTCCGAGTGGGCGAAAGACCGGACGTCTTCCTTCGACCAGGTGGAAAACACCGGAAGCAGAGAATTCCCTTCAGGGGAAGAGGTGCCCTTAACCCAAGGCTTGGAGAAACGGATGGGAGTGGCAGCAACCGCCGCAGTGATGTTACCGAAGAGGAAACCCTCGACACCTCGTCTTCAAAGCACATCTACGATGAAGCTAACACCCGCGAAGATTATGCAGAAACGAATCTGGAGAAATCCTCAGATGCCACGCGACCGCTCCTTGACCAAGCTGCAGGAGGTGGCGAAGAGGAAGAGTTTATCAGCGCTAGTGAAGCGATTGATGAAACCTCAAGGACCGACATCTTAAGCGACCAAATGGCCAGCAATTCCGGATTCTTAAGTGAGTACCCTCATTTACAGTCAAAACCGCAGAAATCCTTCTCAAACGCTGTTGCTGCTATTACTCACCCTTTCTTCGCTGCTTCTGCAACTAACTCACACGCTCCTCTTCAGCATCACAGGGATTTTGCTAACACAACTAACAAATACAACAACAACAACAGGAGTAAAGGTCTCCATTCTCCAAAGGAAAAGCTTACTAACAGCATTAATCATTTTAAAAGGGTTGTATCTCAGAGCATTAGCTCACCTCCAATATCTCAGCCTAATAACAACAATGCATTAAGTGGAGGCTATAACAATTTATTGCGCAAAACTAACAACGCTAACCATCGTCTTCAGGAGCCTTTGCTCATTCCAGCCGTCCCCGTTTTCAGTACCTCATTTACTTAAGTAAATGTAAAGTAAATAAACTTATGTGCGTTTTAAATATAAAATATAGATTGTGTGAGAAAAGGAAAAAGAAATTGAGACTGAGAAACTTGCTATGCTACTTCAAATGCAATAAACCTGGAAGTATATACAGTACCTGGATTTGAACCGTGTTTGGAAAGATGGAAATAATATACTCAACGATACACGAGCTACATCCTTACCGCATTTTGTTTTGTAAATCTAAATTATAAAATTGCAGGTTAAATAATAGAAAATATTTTTTGTTTAATAAGAAAAGCAATTAGTGTAGATATCTGACGATGAGTCATTGTGTTACCATCATTATTTTTTTCTAAATCTAAAGTGTCAGTTGTTTTACTGCGATATTACTCATTAAGTTGTTGCGTCAAGCAAATTGAAAGTGAAATGTAATTCTGTGAGTTTGCCTTCATTCATCGAGGAACGAAAATGTAACCTGTTACCATCTATTACAACTACGATTTCTACAACGTCCTAATCCCATCCTAGTAGAAAACCAGTATTTTCCCTTTCTCTTTCCTAACTCAATACTACCCAAACCATCAAGTTCAAGTACATGGGGTACATGACATCCCCAATGTTGTTGCTGATGAACGTTACTCATAGGTACATATTCGACAAGCAAGGTTTGGCAAAGCGTAACTTACGACGGTGTGGTTGCTGGTATACTAACTAACCCTCATCCCACGATTTGTAGCGATAATGTAGCAACACTAGGTCATTTGTCCGCGACTTTCATGTGCCTTGTGTATTCTCCCCACGAAAGTGAAAAGAGACGCTTCTCTGGAATCATTATGCTCACCACTGCAAACAGCCTTGAATGGTGTAGGTATAATTTTGCAGATTGCCGATATGAAATTGGGTCAGAATATATGAGACAATGCTGCACCTAAACACAACAAAAACGCTGCGCTGGGTGTTTGATTTCGAAAGTTTGGGTTTACCACAGAGACACATATTTTCGTTGAAACTGAAAGTGGTTGTGTGTGTAATTCGAAGCACGTTACTAATACTAATCATGCACTAACCTGATTTACCAGTTTTTTCTTCCTTCCTTGCTCAACTCTTGGGGCTGAGAATGGTGTTGGTTGGGGTTTTTGTACTTCCTTTGTTACAGGGTGGAAGTGAGTATACGTAAATACTTTTCCCAATTCGCAGATAATCCATTAGCTTTATATTGGGTGCAACTGCTAAGTAAAGCTTTGCATGTGCTCATGTAACGTGGGGTGGGAGAAAGAGTGAAAAACTTGATCATCAACTTGAAAATTTGTGAAGATTTTTGCAATCATGTACAAACTATAATATAATATCAAATTATAGCTTCGGAGGAACTTGACCCAGAAGAAAGAGAAGCCTTTGTGGATGATGTATATGCTGACGAACACGAACACGGCCATCATCCTCTGCGACGGCAAGATTACGATGAGGAGGGAATAGAGTCACCAATTCAAGCGATGAGCGAAGAAAATGAAGATGACTTTTTAGACAAAAAATGACGAAATCACTCCCCGTTCTAATGAGAAAACATCATGAAGCTAAAAATTTGCCCACAACTATTCTCATAATATTCAAATCATCCTCCTCCTCAGAGAACACAGGACAAATTAAGGCTGAAATCATCAAATTTCTAACTTTATGTTAGATTTTGCTCTCACAAACTGTAAATAAGCTCAATGACAGCCGATATACAGGGAGATTAGGTGGTTAATCTTTCATAGAATCTGGCAAAAACACAAGTGGTTAATAATGGGCAGTGCAAATTATAAAACTTTTGTGTAGAAAGAGTTCAACTGACTGACTTTCTTATTTAGTTTTAGACTATAAAAAGTAGTATAGTGCCTACATGTATGTATATTGATTTGAAGACCAAAAATGTTATGCTAAAGTGTTGTTCTAAGTTGTAAAGAAATAGGTAAAAACTAGTAATCAAAAAGTCAAGACAAGATATGAAATCAAGCTAGAGGAGAGTCTGTAGAGGTATCTTCATCGGTATGTAGATTGATGATGATGATGAGGTTGCGCCGTTTGCCCATTAATGCATTTTCAAAGTTTTCTTCTGCAGGGGATGCACAAAAAAAGTGACCCAACAACCTCCTCTTCTTCCTCTGCTACTCCTTCTGACTTACAATTATTATTACTACCACAACTTTATCGTCTGCAATAATGACAAAAATGAGTGGACTGGCTACTTTGCAAAAAACAAAAAATAACACGATGGGTCACTGCACTCTTCTTTCTGCCGTTGTTTTGTAGTCCCTCAGCCAAACAAAGTACTACTGACTCAGTTACTCGTAGATCGATCAAGGGGGCTACTTAACTGGACTCTTGACTTTTGGCGTCAGCTCATGCAGTATGTGCACTGCTTATATGTGTATAAAACTAAATAGGTATTATTATGTTATTTATTTATTAAAAATGTGCACATCTGCATGAGTCACTTCCCATAGTTTTAGAGATGAAAAAAGAGACGCGTTGTGAGACCGCTCTTCCTTTCATGTTAAAAATCTAGAAGGTAGAGGAATGATGAAATGATGATGGCGGTTGATCATTTGAAGATATTTTTTGTGCAGCTTTTACTTTGATTATACATTATTTATGGCGATGACGACGTGTGTGCGCCCAAAACTTGCAGTTTTCCTTCTGCGAGACTATTGAATATCAAGTCACCATTTTATTATTCACAACATTACGTGCAATTCTAAAAAATAAATCGAAGGACAATGATCGTAGAAACGTTTTACCAACTCATTTTTTCATTTTAGAAATCAGATTATTTATAAAATTATAAATATAAGCCTTCAATGTTCAATGCATTTATAGAAGTAAAAGAATGACAATACGGAAGTTCTAGACAAAGCATCATGATGAAAAGTTTTTTTTTACGAATTTCGGCCAGACTGTATGTAGATGTTTCAGTTACGCTTTTTTTGTGGTAGTAAAAATAAGGAAGAAATGAAAGGCGGAAGGAAGGAAGGTTTGGATTAAAAAACTGTCTGCTTGTTTCTCTTTTCCCCCTTGTAGAGAGAAAATAGAATCCTTCTTACCTCATCTACTCCTGCTGCTGTGGTATACGACGACGTGATTCTGCTATCAACTATTTATTGATAGAGAATTGCGATGAAACTGTTGAGTACACAAAAATTTGCAAAAGCTTGAGGTGAAATCTGCAATAAACTATAAATTAGCAGTTATTTATTTAGTTAGTCAGCAAACATGTAAGAACCGGGTTTAATTTTCCATTGCTGGAACTACTGTATGAATTTTTATGCAATATTGATGTGTAAGTAGAACAAAGTTCAGTTCAAGTCATTACTAATTTATTAAATATTAATTATCTTAATGGAATGTATTATTTTTAGTGATATGAATGATGAGGTATGAATGCTTGCTGATAGTTGTGGTGTATAACTATAAAAACTAACGTTTGAATATTTTGTGCCTGAAAGTCTGCCAAATGAGTTTTACGTATTATACATCAAAGATAATCGTATTTTTATATTTTATGTATTAAGTTGTTTTTATAATAAAAATACAACAACGATTATGAAAGAATTGGATGAAGTTCATATATTTTCTCCTTTTTTTGCATTATGGCATCCGCATGTGAACGAACATATTATGATGATTAATAATTAAAATCGACCGACAATAAGCGGTACTTACGATCATTTCTAAAAGTACTTTATTCAGTACTCATCGTTTTACTACATGGTTTCTTGTTCCGCTTAATATAATATATATATTATGTATGTATTCTCAACATTTATTTTTTTACAAATAGCAGTACATTCTATTCAGTTTATTTTCTTAAAATCCAACAGCTAAGAAATGATTGTTGTTAGCACCATGTGCGTGTTCTCTCTACTTTTTATTTATTATTTTTTCGTGTCACACGACGAGATATCTTTTTTCCTTCCTTTATAAATACACAGTAATTAGCTTCGACTACAAATACAAAGTAGATATTTATATTCATATATTTAGTTACCACACGTCAGAACGGTATTTATTATTCTTTTGTTCATACGGATTACGTTTTAGAAGTAGTACATTATATGCATGAAGGTATCTGGTACTTATCATTATAATATCCGCTTCTCTAATCAATAGTAAAATCACCATTACGATGCAGATTTGTATCGTATCCATACGTTTGTCGTGATCCATGTTTCTCCAACAATTTGTCAATGCATCCGGTTCAGTTCGTCTTAGCAAGTCTCAAGAAATCTTTGAATGAAAAAGAATGCTGCTGTTTTGCTCGCCACTTGAATGATGAAAGATTTTTGACTAGCCGGAGTAGTGGTTCCGTGCTATAGGAGAATTACTTCAATGATATACATAGCTTGCCAAGTGTATTTCTGCTCCACATTATGCATTGTCGTCACTTGAGTCATATTGAACCTGCTTGTCTTATAGAATACAATAGATTTCAACCACAGACATTTCCCCTTAAACACTTTAATATTCAAATATTATAGTTTTGGTACTAGTTAGCAAACACGGTTTTGATAATGATAAATAACCTCCACATATTATATATATTTAACATATATATGAAATAGTTTTACACAGTACAACCGTAAAAATATTTAAATGTAGTAATACTTCTGACACATTTAATATCACTGCCGTATACGTGGCTTCTATTACAATTACAGTAGAACATACATATGTATATTTATAACCCTTTCATCTATAATTTCTACGTATTTCACATATTGTAATTATTTTTATTATTACTTTGTTTTGCTACGTGAGTGCAAAGTGCACAAGTTTACATTGAAACAACGCAATACAATGAATTTCACATGATTTTCTTCATCTTAGCAAATAAACCATATACCACGAGTAAATCTTTTTTCAGTTTGGAATGTGTGAAAGGTATTGGGTACAATGTGCTTATCATTAACACTTTTCTAGAAGAGGGAGACTACGGTTTGTGAGGGATATATAGTGAGTAGGTTTTTTTGTGCATGAGTAAGTGTAACATTTTGCGTGACGTATGCATGCTGGGTTTGGTTGGAGGCACATTTGTGCTGAACACCCTCCAGCCCCCAATAAAGAAAAAAGAACTTTCTTCTTCACTCGCATTTGCTTCTAGCAGCATGAAATCAGTTTACTAGTCAAAAACTAAATAATGTGAGTTCTACTGGCTACTACACCAAGCAATTTCTGAAATGCTCCAAAAATTTGGATTTACATAAAAGTTTCTTTTCATGATAGCCAGCCAATATAAAATAGAAGTTGAAAGATTTCCTTTAAAAAAGAGACAAAATAACATATTCAACTCTAAAAATAATTTGGCAGTCGTGTGTAATTAATTAACATTATCGTTTTTAGAATCTACATTAAAAATCATTTATCAATCATCATACATTTATGTATTTGGATAATAGGTCCAGCCTCATTTAATATGCATATTATATATTTTTATGAAATATACGTCGTTTTGAAGAAAGTTATTTTTGCTCTTTTTCTCTAAAAATAACAAATTATGAATTTTTGTTACTGCAAAAAGTCAGCCTGATATGATGTATCAAAAATCATACTTTACAGTTACAGGGTTATATTCTTTCAGATAAACTTAAATTTAATTTAAAATTTAAAAGGTTTAGTACCAGTGAAGCGTAGACACATGATGAAGATGGAAACATTGGTTATATGTATATCGTTAAATTAATTATTACACTTTATACACTAATGAACAAATTTTCTTTCGACAAAATATTGCTACTAATACACTAGTTATACTCTCTCTTGTCACAAGAGTATGCAATAAATCGTGGACACTAGACAGACGACTACCACCTGTTGTACTTACTAAATCAACATCTATTAATTGTCTACTTTTGTTTTTGGAATGTGATCCTGATTCTTTTATACACGGTTAGAAGAATGAAGGACTATATAGAGAGTTTGTTCATTTTATATTTGACCAGACCACATTTAAGATTTTGAGACACCAACACGTGATCTTTGAAAGAATGCATCACATTAATGGACATATTTCCGACGCACAAAAGAAAAATCATCCACGTAATAGGTGGGGAGAAAGGAAGGAATGTGTTTTCCACACTGTCATAAACAACTAAAGCGAAAGAGATTTTTAGAATTCCTTAAATTAATGAGATAATTCACACGTGCAATTTCTACAGCGAGTATTTAGACATGTATTCTCTGTCGCATATAAAGAATGTAACTGTAACGTATAAATACAAAATATTAGCAGAGGAACGACAAACCATCATCCATTAATAATCAATAGTTTACTAGAAGAGGCTCGAAATATACTGATATGTATCGTTTCATTCTTTGTCGTCGACATAATAAGCTTGCTGTTAATACACTTGTGATCTAGGTAATGTATGATGTGTGTGTGTGTTTGTGTTTATATTAGGCATATTGAAATTTGCAATAATTCATAATATCTCGTCTAAAAAGAGAGTAACCTCATTCATCACTCATTTGATAGTATTTGCAGAGTAGATTCTACTCACGATAGAAGCGGTTTTGTGGAACCATGACTTTTCTGTTTTCCGTTTCCTTTATATTAAGTATTTATGTACATACATCATCTCTATTTACCATCCCCGCGTCAGCATTCAGCACCATCATATATATAGGTAGATGCACCACAGAACATGTCTTTGCTCTTATCCGCTTTTGCTTTCCTACATCGTACGTACGTTTCAGGTCAAACACAGTCAGGTCATAAAGGTGAGATAAAGGTCACACGTCTCCTTGCTTCCGAGAAAAAGGTCTTTTCCCTGGGAAAACAAAAAGACGAATACTTGAATGTTGAATTTGCTTTTGTTATACATGTCTTGAATTGAATAATCACATTATATGCTTTCCACACTACGAAGTATGCCTACAACAGCTACATAAACCATCTTTTTTGCAAAACCGTGTACAAATATGGTATATATTTCTTTGAGTAATCCATCTACGTTCTCTTCAACTGTGTACTCTGGACAAAAATAAAGCCCTTATAAATTTGCATGGTGCACGAACGTGCATCACTAAACACCTATATAATCATCTACATTATGTCATTTTTGGAGAAGCCATAAGTTTATTTCCTATCACGATGATGATGATGATGCGTCGGCAAACAGTACAATCGCGTAAAAACTGCAATCCATCAAAGTAAGCACTCATACAGAGAATCCCTTTGTTATTAACGATATGGAAAAAACAACGAAACAAAGTACGACAAAAAAGTTTTTATATAAATTCAATTCATATGATGAGCACAAAATAGAACAAAAAACATGAAATTCAGAAATCTTGTTTAAAGCAGCACAATCATAATCATGAAAAAGAGCATCCATTCACTTTGGCTTATTGGAGCACATGGAAAAAGTCGTAAAATTTAACATAAGTTTACTTTGTAGCTTACTGTTTACTTTTCGCACTTCCGAATGTCAAAATCATAGCTTCTTGCTCGCTTTGAACTAATGGGAAGCAAGAACCAAATAAAAGTATAATAGTGCTTTTCGCAATTCTAATAAAGTTTGATTAGCAGGTTTCAACGCTCAAACTCTTCTACGCACCACTGACATACTTTTTACAACAAATTGAGACACAGTCAGAACTAATTTCATATATAAATACATATAACATTATAAGTTCTTTGGTTATAATTTTGTAAGTTATAAAGAAAGAAGAAAGAACAGTGCATGGGGTACAGACGTATTGTGATATTAGAACTTAAGATTGAATTGCTATTTTGCATGGGATAGGTCATAGGCTTTTCTACCGAAATCATAAAAACTAAAATTTAGTCGAATAACTTTCCTTTAAAAAATGAACCCTACATAACGTCAGGGCACGCTATAAATAAGCAATACGGCAATCAAAACACTAAATTCCTGCAATTCTTACTCTTTTTTTACCATTGACGTCATTCCATCTTATGCGTGTATTCGTTACCTCCATTATTACTGCGGAGTAAGATGAATGTATGCCAATATACCTACAAGCTGTAGTACTAGGAAATACATACGTGAGGAGCCTAGACATTTCTTATAACTAAAACGAGCACAAGTGCTACCTACTAGTCAAATTATTACATTGCCATCGATCACGACGACACTCCCTCCAAACAATTTCCCCTCAAACATACAGATAATATGCTTTCTTTTGCTTCACTGACTTCACTAGAGACGATAGGTATTTTTGCAACACATGATAAGCAGTATATTAACTAGTAGAAGCCGATCGTAATAGGCAATGGAAACTCATTCTTGGAATCGTATGAATCAAACTACCACATATTATGTTTACACTGAAGTTACATTCCTGAATTATTTATTGATTTACGTATCGAGAATTGGCTCTAACTCTGTACGTAATAAGAAGCCCATTGAGAATTCATTGACAGTGGCTTCTTGCCGAATTTATGCTTTATCGTTACTCAAAGTGGTCTAACACTATTCTAACACTTTCAACCCAATATTAAACAACACAATCAATGCAAAAGGGCTAATAATGTTTTTCATATTGTCACATGCAAAGAATAAACTATCTAATTCCAGCTCCAGAGATATCTAGTATTTCATCTAGTACTGTACAGCATCAATGAACGAGTACGTCATCTTCATCTAACACAGCAACACATATTTTAACATTTAGTATATAACTCGATGATACACATATTTTTAATGCGTTGAAACAACCAATAAACTTTGAGAGTACGGGGTGAATACATAATGAACTTTCGATGGAAAAATAGATACTATAAACCTAAGTTAGGTAACTTAAATGAGTAAATCGAATCCTACCTTAGAGTGCAGTTTGATACGACTTCCCTCCACCTCTTCCTCCACCTCGTGATCCTCCATCGTCATCACTCTCATTAAAGAGGCGCCTAGCGCCTGGTGGTGGGCCGGATATTGATCCACTCCTAAGGGAAGGACCTTCGGTTATGGAACCTGCTCTGAGTATAGCTGGAATGACCTTGGCTGGACTTGGCATGCCGCCGCTTTTCGCTTCCTTTTGTACACTTGCGGGCACTGCACCAGGCCGCTCTACTACTTGCCCAACTAATGGTGCACCTGGTGGCTTGGCATTCCCTGCATTTTTACCATTTGAATCTTCATCCGAATCAGACATCGCTGGGTTTATTCTGCCATTCATCTCTTCCATTGCACAATACTTGGCCACCATTGCGGCAGTCATGACAGTCATCTCTCCTTCGTGTGGTTCTTCAACCTGGCACAAAGTTAACATAAATTAGTTGTCAACAACTTACTTGGAAAGGCATGAGCACGCACACATTTTCAAAGATCGTAAGTAATTTATAAAATATGTGCGGAAAGCAATAGCATACATGAATCATGACACTTGGCATTCATTGAATGACAATCCAACAAACACCAGAGTATTTTTCCGTAAGATGTATTATAGCGGAATTAAAAGTAGTGCCTACTTAAAAGTTAATGTTGATTTAAGAGTCCTTTATCGTGGAATAACCTCGAGATGTTGAGAAAAGTAAAGAAAGGTTCAAATAATGTCACGTTTAATAGTTAATGAGAAACCAGTTTTGACAAGTTTTGACATTTGAAAAATGTTAGCTTGAAAATATTTTCCTTTTCAATCAATATAAATTGTGGAGAACGCCCTGGAACATATATGAGTTTCAATAAAACATGACATCTACAAATTACGATCGGTTACTTTAGCTAATAGCCTTGATAAAATTACATGCTAAAACAGAAACGCTGCAAAATATGTTTTTGTTACATTCTACATCACGAAATAAACTCATGAATTGTAATGCTGATGTTCGTGACTAAAGCAAGAGATCGTTTTAAGGACAAACGATTCTTTAAAAACAAGATTTTTCCACTAATCAAAGTCTATCATAATAATAAAAAGAAAAGCTTCTTGAAGTCTGGTCATCACTTTCACATTGAAAATGTCTACATTTACTTTCCGAAATGAGTAAATATTTAAAGATTCATAAGTGCGCACATTCATCTTGTGTCCTTGTGTGCGAGCCGAATGAATTCCCTCATGACAAAACCAATTTTGTTCCACTACGTTTGGCACATTTGCTAGAGATTGGGGAATCTTAACAAAATAAGTATTTCTACTCAAAACATGGTATTTCAACTCACTACGGTGGTATAACACTCAGTGAGCAATAAATGAGAATCGATCGATAAGTTAAAGGCGATCCTTACTACGTGAGCGGAAATACAGGTAAGTTTTGTAGGCGCTTTGCATCCACTCCTCTAGAATCTAGGCCCATAAGTTGCTTGAGAAAAAAGGTAATGTTGAGGTTTCAGGGTATCTCAGAACTATCGCAGTGAAACGCTATTTATCTAATCCTCACAATTTTTCGGATACATCCAGGCATCTCGCTGTGCATAATGCTCTACCAAAAAAATGCCGTGTATTAAGAAAAGTGTTCTAAATAAAATATTACCCCATGGAACTTTAAAAGTCGGACTCTTGACTTGACAGTTGAAGGTTTCATAGGAGGTTAGTTTTCTAAAACTACTTTTCATTAGTTTGGTTATCTACTCGTTATTGTGCATCATTCTGTAGAGAGAATATGGAGTAATGGTGTGCTCATGGAATATTATCTAACATAACAAGTTGACAAATTGGAAGCGTAAAATGATTGCGAAGTGAGCACATATGAAACTTTAGTACGTAATATACAATTCATAAAGAAATAATCAAAGAGATAAATAGAGTCATATTCAATGTCTCTATCTTCTCTTTATTCTCTTGGGAGTAATATTCCATTCCATGAGAATAAACATAACGCTTCCATTTCATAAGATGAGTAGATATGTAGATTGTCAAAATTATCATGAAACATTTTACAGAGCGGAGCACATTGTGCATTTATGTGTGAATATTAAAGCATGTGGATGTGAAAGTAGGACGAAAGAAGGTATTAGAGTAAATAGATAGAAGAAGAAAGAGAGGAGGAAACACAAGATGAGAAATTAGAAAAAATGACTAGTTTCTCACGTTTCCCCGGGGGCCACCACCGATTACCTTGAGCCGATCTTCGGGAATATTGACTACACAGCGGAAATAGTCATATTTAGGATGAAGGATCCCCGCATGGAAGAGCCAGTCGGTGAGCTTCGATACAGCCGCTAGAGTCCCTAAGGACATCAGCATGCAGAATGTACGAAATGGAAATCGTTGCTTTTCCCAAATGCCATTCTCGTCATCGCCTTCTTCAAAGTACGGGAAACGGATGAATGCCTTCAAATGAAGAAGCTCTTCACCACCACCCAATCTGAAGAACATGGCTGCTAAGTAAGCTGCTAGACTCCCGTAAGTGTTGCAGTAGTGACGAAAGTGAACCACCATGAGAAGTTGTGGGAAAAGAATCACGTATACCAAATCGGAGCACATTGTCCTGTGAAAGTCACCCAAATTTTTCATTTCAAACTATCAACAACTCATTTTCATATCCATCTGACCTCTTGAATCATTCAGGATACTCATCTTTTTCAACCTATTACCTATATAAATTCCACGAAATCAAATTTTCTATTTGGTTTATATAAAAGAAAAAAATCAGTTTAACATGATGATTGATCATCAAATACAAATACTTCTTGGCACATATGTATTCATTTCTACTCGAAGTAAGAGCATAATCTAAGATTTATGTTCTGTGACCAAAAGGCACTCAATCGAATCAATACTGCTTATATACACAGTAATATAATGTCTAATGGTGTGTAAATGAATTTTGATAGCATGCAGAATGAACGAATGCAGTAAATTTTTGTCACATGCATTGCTCACCAAAGTCCATAAATGCTTGGAATCGTCAGAGCCATGATTGTGGCCAATGTCCCAACAACAAAAATAGATATACGCATGACCCAGATAATCTCGATTTCGGAGGCCTAAGTAAAGATGTAAAAGATCATTATTTCCCTCCACACGATGTCCATTGTCCCTAAATTACTAACTTAATTATGCATTAAGCAAAGTAGATCAAAACACAGACCTTAATCCTGAAGATGAGACGATATATGTTTCTTGCAAACATGGATGAGGCTGATAGCACGCTGGAGTCGGCTGATGACATCACAGCGGCGGACACGGCACCTAGTCCGAAGAATGAGACCACATCGGGTGTCAAATAATGCATGACCAGAGGCAAAACCATATTAGATTCACCACGACTGGCGGGATCCATTCCATACATTTCTCCATAAGCCGTCTTATTCCAGTCTGTTAGCAGCACAAATATTATGAACAAATACTGTATGATTATAAGTATCAGGATTTGCAATTAAATTTTTGTTCACCTCAGCACAGAACAAGATGATTTATATTTTTATTAATAATATGGTTGCAAAAATATTACGGAGAGTGTCAATTATACATATATGCATGTACTTTACCTGAAACTTTGGCAATGGCTCCAATCAAGACTGGTGGTACTGCCATTAGAAAACATCCAACAGCAGCAACATAGGAAAGGATCTGTGCACCGTATGCCGTCCTGCTGGAGAGCACTCGTTGAAAATATACCTAAACCAATGAAGCAAAAGTATATCGTTGAGGAGAAAGTCTGAACCACATTTATTGGTTGATTGACCTGTTTTAAACTTTCATCAGCAGGTCTTACAAGGTATTAATTAACTCGTGACGTATGAATATTAACTTGATATTAGGTAATTTCTCATTCAGTTACCTTTCATAATTTATAACTTTTCGTTCAGGGAGCTTGATTTTTATGCTTACATTTAAGCATCTACATTCTTGCATCTCATTAGGGCTATTCCCAATTCTATTCGTTTCTCCTTCCTGAATTCTTCTATTCATGTTTATTTAAAATGTTCTAAACAAAAGGCCTGTTACTCCTATACCTCTATACGTTTTGCTTCTAGAAGATTTTATACTCTTGCTTAAACAATTCGTGTAATTCAATTTGTAATTTGTTGTTAAAAATTCAGTTCGTGAATCCCTCAAGTGGGGATTGCAAAACCCAAAAAATACATACCTGCTTTAACCGACTCGTAATATAATGTTATGTACCTGCCATGGGATCCCACCAAAGACCAAAAGTAGAGCATAATCAATCCATTGTCCGTACTCTTCTCTTTTCAGTTCCCCAATCCAGTCTATGTTGGGATCCTTAAGTGCATCGGTTAACGAACCTGCCGCTTTGTTGGTTAAAGCAAATGGAATGCATAGCCACTGAAATAGTTAAAAGTCCGTTAGTTGAGTTTTAAAACTACAGAAATGTGTTACACAAAGCAAGTAACATTCAAACTACATACTACACATTTTTGAAAACGTTTGTCGCGTACCAATCCAATCAAGATACAGAACAGTTGAATGACATCAGTGTACGCAACGCTGTAAAGACCTCCAAAAAGTGTGTAGAATACAGCAATGCAAGCTGAAAGGATTACGCTTGTGTTTCGATCCATGTCAATGATAACGGACAATGTTGCTCCCAAGGCGGCCAAAATTCCAGCTGCCCAAAATACTTCGCCACATAATGCTGGAAGGAAGAGAAGACCTCCCATCCGCTCTCCAAATGCATCTTGTAATGGATCCAACATGGTGACGTAGCCTTGTCGTCGCATCTCATTGGCAAAGAAAATGCCACCTTTAACGTTCAATAATTATGCAATGAGCCAAAATCATTAACAAATGCATCAATTACTACATCCAACAGAATGAGCTGAACGAGAGACTCTTCATTATTTAAAAAATTATAAAAGATGGACACATCTCTAATGGTTAAAAAAATAAGTTTTAAATTGTTATAATAATAGGGGACTGGAGAGAACGAATATGACCGAGACTGGATGAAGGCCATGTCAGTTTGCAAAACAAAAATCTTCAAAACAGCACAAATTAGGGAGAATGAAAATAGTTGATGTTGATAGTGAATTATACTTAAACAAAGTCTGTGGGTGATGTTTTCATTAGAACCATAAGGAAAAAGTAGACACATCCATTGTTTAATTTACGAAATAAATGTTTGAAAAGCCTGGCATTTGCACAAGAGATAAAATTCAAAGGAGAAATTAAGGTCAAATGTGAGTGAAGCAAGCATGAAGAGGTTGTGACAAGGAGGAAATGGAAAGGAATTATGAAAGGATGCTTACGCAAGCTTAAGTGCTCAGGATGGTGTGAAACAGAGAATACATTTTATATAAATTAATCCAGCCCTTTGCATGTGTAGTGATAATAGTGCTATTTTCATTCTCATTATGTATAAGATATAAGATCTATGGTGGGCTATGGTGTAAGCTAAACCAGCAGGCAGCAGCATCATCGAAAGAAAATGGAAACATTGGGGACTTGCATATTCCTCTCGCTCATTTAGTCAATGCTCTGCTGAAAACAAAAGTCATCGCTTTTAAGGGTACCTACCCATGACGAGAGACAAAGAGTATCCGAACGGCGCCTGACACCAAACGAGTCCTGTCGTGTAAATTGCTTCAGCAGTTCCATTAATATAGCCTCCACCAACCCATGTAGCGGTCATGGTGAAAATACCAACAAACATGCCGATATTTCTTCCAGCCAACATGACCTCTTCTTCAGACTCTTCTCCAGAGCCTTTTCTTCCTGCCCAGATGCCGACGGCGAGGATGAGAACGTAGAAGATAACGATTGAGAGTACTCCCCAAATGTCCACCATTTTGATTAATGATAGTGATGCTTCTTCCCTTTATGTCTATCTTCTGTGAGTCCTTTCTCCTTCCTTCCTCTCTGTACGTTTAGATACGACGAGATAGATACGTATATTGGTTACGGAACACTTTAGGTGAGGTTTTCTTGTTGAAATAGAGCCAAGTGTGCTGATTTATGAAGTGATTATTATGATGATTTCCAAGCACGGGGTAACGTATTGATATGCGCGTTAGTGTCCAAATGCAGGGAATATAGGGGTATACTTTGAAAGGGAAGAAAATACTCAAATTCGTGCTGAAACGAAACAGACTTTCACTCTCACGAAGAAGTTCCAAGGATATGTTATACTTTTGTTTCTCGTGGTTGTGGGAATTTAGAGGGATGTTGCGGTTAATGTAATGCTGTTGCAGAAGTCGTTTGGGTTTCCAGTGACAGATTACTTATCTCCCTTCACATCACGTTGCATAAAAAGAAGAAGAAAAAACAATCGTTGAATGAAACATTTTATATTTTATTCATTATTGCGTCTTACATTTGTAGGATTTTCTTTGCATGTAAATACCAACCGAAAATACTAATAAAGCTGTCTCTAAAGAATTGGATTGTGTGACTTTTCAAGGTTTATACTAATATCAATGTGAAAATTGTTAATGTCAAATGAATACACAAAGTATATGAACGCATGATCTTTCATTCTGTGTTATAGAATAGCATTGGTGCTTTTATAATGCATAATAAATGTATATGATTGACCTATGGGATTACGGGATTTGATTTGTTATTCAACGACTTAGATATGCATGCTCTTCATTATCTATAAGCTTTCGTAAAATGTTATGGTTGGTCAATGCAATAAACTAATTATTGTCGTGCCTAGTGCCATTTTTACCGAATCCATATGTAGGCATGTATGAGTGTAATGCAACGAACCGTAGTACGAAAACGTGTGGAAGAAACAGACGCTCCCGGTTCTTACCTTGAATTGGAGTATATCCTATATAACTTCCCAGCAGTGGAAATGGCAGATACAGAAATTCGTACCTGCTGACGAGGGTGACCCCCTTTCACTTCAAGTATAAAAACTATAACTTGATGTACATAACTATATCTTATATTTATAACTTTATATCCATTTGATCACAATTTAGCCTCATTGTTGAAGAAACCTGAGGAGTATGCCCCGTACAAGAAAAGAAATCTCCAAGAAACTTTAGAATAATTCTCACTGAACAATGGTCTCACAGGAAAATAGCAACTCCGCCATCCTGATTTTGCGTTGTAATCGTGAGACTTTGTAAGAGTCAAAGAAAGAACAGCTACACATTTTCCCTGTAAACTTCAAATAAGGAACGAAAATGTTTTGAAGAGTGTACACTGTGAAATATTTCGGAAGACTGTTGACCGTATAATGTACTGTTGCAGTTGTTTAGATTTCAAAAAATAAAAACTCTGACTTTAATTTCACTTTAGCACAGATGTAATATATAGGTAGTTAAAACCTATATAGGTATATAGTGTTTCAATTGAACCAGTCAATAACAGTAGCTAAAATTTAACACTCGGAAAATATATACTGTATATTAGGATTAGGTTTAGGTGTATTATATATTGGGCTGAGATTTTTAAAAGTACTTTGGCTTTGGTTTTTGGATGGTTGGAGGCGTTATGTTCATTTAGTCACCTTGCGTTTTCTCTTTCACTCACCCGTCCTTTGCACTTTTTGCTTGGTACCGAGAACAAAGCTGTATATTGCTTTCCAATGAAGACGCAACGACGATGATGATAGCAGATATAAATATTGCGGGTATTTTATTTGACTATTTAAAAATACTTGTTTTCTTTGATAACCTCCAAAATTTGATCTACGTATGCATATATATTGTTTTCCTATGGAGTTGGTATTGTCTGACTTCTGTATATCTGCTTCGCTACTTTGTACAGGTTTCCCTTTTCTGTCCTCGATACATACAAATTAAACGAATGTTTCCCTTTGTTTTCGCGTGTAGCCGCGCAGCCTTACTATTTATAACTAAATCCCTTGATTAAAATATTATGCTTTTACGCTTACAATGAACAGTTTATCAGACACAGTCCAGTTATAGATTTCAATCTGATTTTTTTAGCAATGATTCTGATAACCTGGATAAAACGAGAGTTTACAATCTTGAGCTAACAATATAATTCTTTTCCTGTATACTTTTATTATGGCTACGAAATGACTACTTTCAAAATATTTCGAATAGCATTGCCATCTATAAATATCTTCTGACACGAGAATAACTTTTCTTAAACTATATGCAGTATTTAAATATATAGATTTTGAATTTGTTTTTGTCGTTTACTCTCTGAGTATAGAAACAATAATTTTTTGTAGGTCTTTCGAAATGTCCATATAGATAAATAAAATAGTTCTGTCCTAACGGTAATAAGGTAGAATAGTTATATAGTTTAATTTATATGTAATTAAAATGGTAATATTAATGGTTCTGAAAAAACTCAGATTATATACTTTACTTGAAAATGGCAAGATTAATAATGAATTTGAAATTTGAACTAAAAATATTTGAAAAAACGTTATGCAAAAAGATTAGGGCAGTAGTCGCCCCACCGTAAAGAAGTTTTTTGTGATGGACTATTCTTCGTCTTGAATCTCAGGCCAAACATCGACGAATCGTTTCACAGTACAGTTGTTCCACATATATTATACACATTTATAATGATCGGTTCTCAGAGAGATCGTGGTGGCTGTAAGTAGCCTTTAAAATCCTTTTCGGATCGGCGAATATTCCTTTTTAACACATGGATTTAGTTGATTGGGGCTGAGAGAAACAAATCTGTTGACGTAAAAACTTGCTTCACTAGCACATTCCAAGATTTTACTTCATTGATTGATTGATTTAAAATCATTTGATTTTACAGAATCGTAGGAAAACGCAGCCCAGCAGCGCAAATAAGGTTTACTCAAGTCTCAAAAAGCACCATTTTGTAAATTTTTCAGAGGAAATTTCGTTTCACTGAAATTATTTCAAAGAATAATAATTATTCTCTTTCAAAATAGAATGCTAACTTTCTCGCGTTATTTCTTTCAAAAATCACTCGAATTTTGATAACCGTGCGAATAATAACTCTGATGGATAAATTGGTGGTGGTTGATAATAATTAATGCGAGTGGTACGACGATGAGCAACAACGATATTCCATGGAGGTTGCACTAGTATAGTGAATGCTCGTACAATTCTGGTTGAGGTAGCTTTTGCTGTGAGAGAAATGTGGAGATAGCTAGCATGCTGGAAAAAGTCGCTTTTGCTGTTGGAAATGCTGGAATCGACTTTCCTTTTTTCCACTTTAGGCAGGTTATTTCTCTTGCCTGGGATGCACGCTTACTCACGTTCCCTTTCCTCATCGTATCGTATCACTCTTTCCTAAAAGCATAATGTATTCCCCGAGAAAGTGAAGCACGGTAAAGCTGCTATGCTGCTGTTATAAGAATGGAAGCATCGTGTTCGCTACATTCATAATGGAATAATACATACGTATATGTATATACTTAATATGATTATACCGAATAATATAAGTCTTAATATAGCAGGGGTTGTGCGTTGGCTCACCCACTAAAGAACGCATATAAGTATGTATAGAAGGCTTGTTATAATATCCCAACCCTGTTTTGCTTCATGTGCTTTATGGGCTCTATGGACATTCCACTTTCAAACCTTTTTCCTGCTCGGTCCTCTCCTGTTTCTCCTTCGAAAACTACTTTGTGTACTTTTACAGGCTTCTCGTTTCCCCGTGCAATGTTTGCTGCTGCTTTCCCTGTCCGTAAACCCAAACCCAACTATTATTCATGTTCCATAGTTCCATTATATGAGGAATGCAAACACTTACCGACCCATACCTATGTAGCTACACGACTGTGAAAGTAAACCACGAGAAAAGAAAGGTTACAGTTTTCTTCGTCAATGTGAATACGAATGTCTTCGGGAAGTATCCAAATAATACAACGTAAACATATTCCAGGGGCTTCCTATTTGCTACTTTTGTATAAATGAATAGAGTTTGAGCATTGGTCATAATATAATAAAAAGAAAGTATATAATAATGAGAATGGAAGTGGTAGTAAGAGTGTATAGATTCTGGGTGTGTAGAAAGTCCTCAAAGTCCATCTAAACGGGAATAGTTATTATTATTACCAAAAAGTCGTGCTTTTGATGACGTACGTCAGTACGATTTTTTGGGATATGTATAATTTTTTCTTGCATGCATGGATTCAGAAGGTCCGGCAATATATTAGAATATTGTTTTGGTGCCTGTCTCTCCTACGGGAAGCTTGTACTACAACTAGTCACCACTACTGGCCTGCTTCTCATCATCGTCATGTAAAGAATGCGTTAAAGAACGATTTTCTTCGCTTTCGGTCAGCTCATATTGTTTGGCTTATTATTGTTATATAGGATAAAAATTATCGATCTGAAAATCTGAAGCCACAACCGACCTCCTTTTAGTGTGTAATTTCACTTTTTATTCGCAAATTGTTTGTTTAACATGGGGAGAAAGTGTGAACTCTATTTGTACGACTCGACTCCCTGGGCTCGATAAATATGAAATATGTTAGCATTTCTATTGTATAATGGTGTGGTAAGTATTTTCAAAAAAAGTGGAGTTCGACATTTAGAAATGAAGTTAAATTAAAATTGATAGAAAAATATACGTCAGCCAAATTGTGGAGACAAATATCAGATTTCTCGTGTAGACTGAAACCATTTTCGAAGACTGACTCTACGTCCAATTGCGTCATCATGAGAATAGCATGGAAAAGTTTGATCTTGATGGTAAAAGCTCCTTAAATAGAAAATGTCATGTGACACACAGGGATCTACCTATGTTTACATATACGCATGCAATGCATACATTTAAGGCTTCCGGTATTCACAAATAAAAACTTCCTTTTCATTCTAAGTTGATGATGCAAGCAAAATTTTAGAAATTTATGAACACTATGTAATTACCTCTCACGCATAAGTTTACATAGTGGCTATTGTATTACCAATTATACTATGTGGATATCAGATAATAGATTCTGGAATTATGGAAGAATGTCTAAAGATTCATAAATTAATCCAATGTATAATGTTACTCATTTCATATCCTTCTCTCGTTTACCTGTCTTGAAAGTTACATACATACACAGTGCTTGAATGGAAGAGAGGAGGAATGAACAATGTAAAATGTACATTCCAAAGTAGAGCGAATCATGTTGGTAAAAGCGTGTGCACGTTGTGGTGATGTGCAGGAATATATTCCAGCGGATGTGGATTGTGCAAGAGCAAGCAGAGAACTGAGAAAGCAGAAGATGAGACAACTGGAGGAAGGCGGTGGCGGCGACGGGCGGTAGACATGCGTCACTCTGGAGGAGGGCGCACCAGTTCCATTGGCTGAAGAGTCAAAAGCGTAGGTGGCCTATTAATGGATTTATTTCTGTGGAAGAAAAGGTCACACAAGCTTATGTGCATTCTTCTTACATACAAGCAATATAACGCCTCAGAGGTGCTCATACATACGTTCCTGTACTGTACGTGTGTATTTGTCGTCTATATGCATTTGCAAGCCAAAAACGTGTAAACCAATTTCTCCAAAAGAAAATAAAAGCCATTTATACCAGCATGAAACGTATTTATGTACAAACAACAACAGCACGTGGACAAATGAATCCTTCTTTTATTTTCGGCTGAGTGAAAACTTATATGAGTATGTCATGAGTAAAGTGTGAATTTGTCTCGTGAGACAGAGCGAGACAAGTATGAATGAAAATGTAACTTTTAGCTTCTAGCATTAGCGTTTTACATCTTTCCTTTTGTATCCAGCCTAAGTACTGCATGCAACGCAAGAAACGAATGAAGGTCGCTTGTAATTAATCAAGAAAAAGAGAAAATTGCTTTCTATCACGTACTTAACTCCACTTTTCCTTTTTAGTTTTTAGTATTTTCAGTAAATGAGTATAATTAGGGTAGACATTTTTAAGAGCGTTACAAAAACCTGCAAGCGTTTTAAATTTGTTGAACTCAATCCTCTCCTTTCATTTTTTGTTTTGAATTTTTATCTTTCTACTTTCCAAATTGATACTTTGCTGCTGCTCTTCTACCTTTGCCGTTGACCAGAACATCTTTCCAATTAGCACTTACAATCCAAAATTACCATACTAACCTCTTTCATTGTTGTTGGCATCAGCGAAAAATGGGAAGTATCCAAGATTCTCTTATCCGTTTTTCAACTTGTGTAGGGTTCAGATGCGACACTCATTTCATTAGCTAATATAATGGTAATAATGGAATCGAACATGCAAGGAAACTTCCAAATTGATGCCTGCTACAGATACGTTCCAGTAGTCGGAGAGGAACAGGATCTACCAATAAACTCCAATTTACAGTGTTTGTTGGATAGCGAAGGGTACATTTCGCTGGGAAATATATTGGCAACGTACGATGCTCCAATCAATGAAGAACATGCTTGGGCTTTGTGCTACCTCAGCGCAAAATGTCTAGAGACCCATTCATTATCATCCAGCACGTCAAGCCGGGGACCTACTCGACACTTCAAACAAATTCCAGATTGTATGGAACTGATAAAAATATGTTCCCGGGATGGCCAAGTAGCTTTGAGTGTAGACAACATCAAAGAAATAGATCCAAATTCCTCAAGATTCCGCGGAGACAGCTCGCCTGACGGAAATAGAATCACCGAATCTAAACTTATCACTAAAATTGCTTTAATAATTTACCAAGCGCTGGATTTTGGAATGAGAGACGACGAGGAACGTTGTCTGAGCAGTGAGTTGGTATACGTTCTTGACAAAATGGCATCTTCTGCTGATCATAATGAAAACGAGGACTCGTCCGTGGAAAATAAGAGTCATTTCAAAGAAACGGATGTAATCAGAGAGTGCTTGATGCACTTTGAAAGCATCAGAATGCCATGCGAAGAATCTGCTGATGCCTTTTATCAGCAAATATGCAAAAACCTTGTAGTGGACACTTTGGACTTTTTAAAATTCTTACATGTTGCAGAGAGGGCTTCACAAAAGTTAAAATGTTTTTGTTGTGGGAGGGATGACTTTGTAAGACGCAATAAGGTGTCGGGAGACTTTGCCACAAATTTAAAGGATGACCTGAAGGCAGTCGCTAAAATATGGGTACGTGTTGTACGGGAACTAAGGCGGGGAGTCAACTTGAAGCGACTGGATGATGCTTCTACACCACTCGGAAGTCATCATAAATACGAGAAAACCCCATATGAGTTACTTATGGAGGACATAAGGTCACAAAAGTGTAAATTAAAGAAAGTTCTGCCGGAGAATGTTGACAAAATAAACAAGGTGAAGGCAAACCTGGATTTACATGATATCATAATGGAATATATACGGTCACAACCAAAACTCAGAAAAGTTTCAGAGAGAAAATTAAAACCAGCCGTGCAAAAGGACAAGGACCCCTACGAAGAGTTATTGAAGAGCATTCGACAAGCCCACCATCTTCGGCCAGTAGCTTCAAAAAATTCGACATTGTAACGATAAAATTTGCATTTCAATTTATCTAATACAACGTATTTATGCACACAATAAATCACCAGGTTCGTGTTTCATAATATTATCTGCGAATCGCATCCGAGCTTGTAACGTTTCATTATTGCAACGAAAGAGTAACAGGATTTGAATCAGATAGATATTTATTTTACAAATCATCATAATCATCATCAAAATAGACCTCAGATTCAGTTTCCAGAAATTGTGGAATTTCAAAATCTGTGGTGTGATTTGCTTGACATTGCAATTCCACAGGATCGAAACAGGTTCCGGAAACACACATTTGAACCAGCGGGAATCCTTCAACGCAAATAACGTACAGAGTACAATTTCCTACAAGGAAAACAAAAAATTGATATATGTTACAGCTTCCAAGTTATAGATTACTAACTGAAAAACTAGAGCTGCAAAATATTATGCACCTGGATATGGATGAAAACTGACTCCTTCAGGGGGACACTCTGGCAATGGATTTGGAGTGGTAGTCGAAGGTTCCGGGTCTGTACAGTTCACATTTTCTGGAAAGTCGCATTCCTTTAAAATCGGGTTGAATTGGAGACCTTCTGCGCATTGCTCGTCATACGCAACACCATTTACACAGATAATGTACAAAGAACAGGAAGCTATTGTCATGAGTCATAAAAATCAATCAAACAATATTAACATCAATATTCAGGGTGAACACATTCATAGCACTCTAATGCTTTAATTGACCTGGGTGAGGTATTTTGTCAACTCCAGTTGGGGGACATCCATTAGGTAAAGGGGTAGTTCCATTACTCGGGGGTGTAGGTGTAGTAGAGTTGCTGGGAGGAGTTGGAGTTGTGGAATTGCTTGGCGGAGTTGGGGTTGTGGAATTGCTTGGAGGAGTTGGAGTTGTGGAATTGCTTGGGGGAGTTGGAGTTGTGGAATTGCTTGGAGGAGTGGGGGTTGAGGAATTGCTTGGAGGGGTTGGAGTAGTGGAATTGCTAGGAGGTGTGGGGGTGGTAGAATTGCTTGGAGGAGTTGGGGTAGTGGAATTACTAGGTGGGGTGTTGGTTGTAGAATTTGTTGGAGGAGGAACTGTTGTACTGTTTCCTGCAACATATTTAAAAGCAATAATGAATGATACACTTCTCTCATACGAACGGTTCCATTAAATCTCAGTAATTTTACCTTCTGGAGGCCGTGTTCCTCCCACACACTCTGGCACGTTTTCAGGATAATCGCAATATTCTACATTTGGATTGTAATAAAGGGGTTCAGGGCAATCCAATACGATTAAAAAGCCTGTGGAAACATTTTTATTGATTAGTTAAATTCATTCTGAACGTTATATAGGGCTATTAAATAAGAAAAGTAATGAAAGCGTGGTTAATTCTAATTCAAATACCATTGTCGCAGACATAATACTTGGTGCAGTTTTCGTGTGGGACATAGATCACTCCAACAGCAGGGCAGTCAGGCTGGACCTCTGTTTGTGCCTGTAAATTTATTCATATAATTTCAATTTTTTTGCCAGTCTACGTTAGATTAACAGTTCCACAAAATCCACTTTTCATTCCAAATGAATTTACATCCAAAAATATTATTATAATATAGTATTTTACACTAACCAATACTGATGCCAGAAAGGACAGAGTTATGATTACAAAAATAGAATTCCGATTTGCCATATTATAATCTGATTTTTTTCCTAAAACTAGGAAGCTAAATCTTTTAAATACTTATATTCAATCAAACAATGCTCGGCTAACTCATGAACATGAATTCTCACAGTCTAAATACCTAATTCATTTTCAAATTCGAGCATGCAAAATCGTTCATAATGCATCCAGATTTATGCCCATGCCACATACCGATAATTTGTCATTTCACCTTACATCAAGTAATTTACGTCACATCAATTCATAAAGCTATGAGTATTGTTTTAATGGGGTCAACACATACTGATATTTGATTTGTGAAAAGGAACAAAGTTTAACCGATCACAAATAGTCAAATGTGAGATGCACATCGTTGAGTGGATATAATACCTACCCAAAACTTTTGATTTATCATTGTTATGTCGATGATAAAGAATTCTTTCTGCATTAGGATCGGCACCACGAAGACCGCATGCCACATATCTTCATCATCAGATAAGATAAAATCCACTAACGTGAGCCACCCGAAATTAAAATGGAGCACATAAATAACTGCGTGCATTGCAAAAGCATAATGAATGAATCAACCACTAAATGATACTGTGAGAATTAGACTCGGATTTTGCAAAACGTTTCAGTGAAGGATTTGTAATCAATGTTGAGAACACGCCTATGATTTAGATAATTTAACATGCGCTCTCTACATGATTTCTCTCTCTGCATAACGTTTTGAAGTTATAAAAATATATGGATAATTATATTAACAAGTGGATATTGACAGTTAGTGTTGTTTCATTGTACAGCATATTGCAGAGATCAAGATAATACCAAGACTTATGCAGACCATGAATGAAGCTTTATATTTCGCAAATAAAACTTTGCCAGTGCTCTACTCATAGATTCAGGCAAATCACATTTGTACAAGTCGTGTGGTTCTAATGGCTTTCTCCAGCTCTTTAGGTAATAACTAAATTTGTCTATCAGTCACTAAAATCTTTTTTAGTCTACTTAACGCATATACGTGCTTTCATTCACAGTCCGTTGAATTTCAATATAAAAGATCAGGTCATAATTTTTTTAAATGTGCTTTTAATCAGGTTATACATGCCAGGCGTTGAATGCATTTACAGATTGCAATTTGGAATACAGATACGGAGAGAAAGCAGCAGTTTTTAATCCTGCAGTTGCATGCATACTTTATTGCTTGCCTTTTACTTGGCTGATGCACATGCTTGAGCTCTATTATTAATATTGTAAAAACGTGTTAAAATGATTTCTTTGACAAACTAATTCCATATTAAACAAAGGAAATATTAACAGTTTTTTTGAAAATCGTTTGAGTTAACTTTCGCACGATGCTCCCCATGGAACAGCACACACTTGCTGTGTGAAGTGAAACCATAGCCCTACACCACAGTTGTAAACGCCAGTGTTTATGCCATTCTGGCAATAGTAAAACTTGTTGCAATCTCCAGGGTATGGCATGTAAATGTAAGGCACATCGGGAGGACATGTAAGGTCTTCTCCACTTGGTGTAGTAGTCCTTTGAGTTGTAGTGGAAGATTGGGCTGTCGTTGTATCTCCAGGGGTTGTAGACGTATTTGGTGGAGGTTGTGTAGTAGTTGAGGATGGTTCTGGGGACTCTGAACTAGAGCCAGGGGTTGATGGGGTTGATGGAGATGATGAAGGTTGACCTGTGGCGGATTCACATCCTGGAACCAGCTCGCAGTGATCACAGGCTCCACCTTCTACTCCTCCAGAATTAAAGCATAGGCCGGCAGGACAGGGTATCAAACCTGGAATTCCAGCATCACAAATGAAGAAAGAGTAGCAGTCCTCAGGATTGGGGATTATGCCAGTAAAGTTTGCCGGACATGGGTCTTGAGCGGCTCCCTGAAATGTGTTTGCTTTGTTTAGTTTTATGTTATTTTGCTTCAAGAAACGTATTTTTTAACGTTAATGCTTGCTTTCCCTAAATCTTACCGTTAAATGAATATTTATTTGCAAGGAATCTGCGAAAAAGGCCGAACACACGGTCCCAAGAAGCACACAAACTACAAGGTAGTTATTCATAGTTGGAGCGCAATTATTTAGCATATGCAATAAACTCAAATGCAAATTTTCAAATGTGAAATATGTGCAGCAAGATGTTCACTTTTAAAGCATTTTAGTCTGACGTAAGTTCATGGCACATCGTCCTGTATGATTTATAACTGCATGAAGTTCCTCGAAAATGATATAAAGTTATATTGCCGTAATTTTAATGGATTTTCATACTTTGTAAACATTTTTCTACTGACAATACATGCAAACATAGCATAACAAAACTTTTACTAGTATACATCAGTTCTCTTCAAAATTTCAGCAGTTTTTGTGCATGTAAAGTCCACAAGGAAATGTATTTAAACAAAAGTGACAAAAAGGTTTTATTTTAATTGATTAGTCATAAACGCACGCGTTTCTTCATTCCTATGATAAATAATCCGAATATGACGCAAAAGCCAAAAAGCATATACGTGAGTAAATTTTTATTACGTTTTGATTGTCAAACATTTTCAAGTCTGTACTCTGTACATCAGATAAGCATGCAACTTGATCGGGAAATTAGAATACAATTGATTCCTACAGACCAAACATAAACAGGTTTTAGGGATAATCTTAAGTCATAAAAGAGCTTAATTATAGGTTAAAACTTTATTTAGTTTATATACTAGTATTCAATGTGAGATTAAGCCTCACAGTTGTAATACATAAATAGCAATATGTGTAGTCCCATCGTATTGCATATTCCAATGCTTTTAAACATTTCAGCATGTTTCCACACAAAAAACTTAACTTCATAAAAAGATTATGAGACCCTTTTCCGAAAACCTAAATTTGAACAAGACTTAATGAACTTTGACACTGATTAATCCTCATTGTCAGCCCGCTTTCACAAGTAATGTCGGCTTTGCATGGTCCTGGAAAATGGTGTACTACTATTTTTGCTACCTTGCAGCTTTCGGTTCTAGAGAAATACGGTGATGTAGTGGGAATGGTGGAGAGAGCAGCACCAAAAATCTCGAGCTGTGAGGGTGTGTAAGTCAAAGGTGATGTTGTAGTAGTTGCACCACTTGTTGTAATTTCAGGTTCCGGACTACGACTCGTCATCCACGGAAAGAGACTCAAAATACTGTCCAATGTGGGAATAGTAGTAGTCCCCTGGCCGTTGACGTCGTTGGAATTCTTTATAGAAATGATTTCGTCAGAATTAGGGTCTCCGGCAGATTCATCCGGTGTTATGTTGCAGTTGTCAAAATCCTCCATTGCTGGTGATGGGAACACAGCGGTAATTTTGCAGATATCTTTCGTTGGAACAAAATTTGGAACAAAGGAGACAAAAGTGGTCCTTTGAACACATGACCGAATATATGGGTGGAAAAATTGATCTCGGTTTGGACATTTGCTGTGGCGTACATTAAATCCACCCATGCAAGTGTAGTATGCCCTGCAATCAACAGGATGTGGTATCACGATTCCCTCCGGCTGGCCTGAACATGGACATGGGGATGTATTTTGACTCTAAAATTGTAATTACATTATGAATTAAACAAATTATGAATTGCATATTTTAAGGAATATCAGAATTTTAATCAAAACGGCATATTGAATTCTAACCTCTGTAGTAGTATTTAAAGATGCTGCACCTGACTGTATAAAGGTCCAACTCCCGAAAACGACGAAAATGTAAAACAGCATTCTTTCTACTTGGCTAGTCTTTCGTTTCAAAATGAATTTTCAATCGTATAGAAGATATTTTGAAGTTAACAGTTCTTTACCACGAATCGAAATGAACTCTTCATCTTCATAATAAATTGAAATCAGAAATACAAACCAAAACTGGAATTCCCCTGTTCATGTCTGGTCGTAGTCTTATTGCACCAATTGGAACCGCTGAGATGAATAAAGCTAGGAGATCATAAAAAAAACGCTTTTACACAAAGCAGTCGTTAATTTGACGGAAGATGCATAGTTAGTTGCAGCCTACCATACATGATGCGCATCTTACGAGCCCTTCGTCATATAACATCATCATGCTCATCCATAATTGTAATGTCGACCAAATGGGCATCAATAGTTCTTTTTTAGTAAATACATTAATCAAAATTCATTAAAAACATTTAAAAATCTCAATGATTGAAAGAAATCCAATGCATTTAATTTAATATTGCTACTAGGATAACGTTGTTAACTAAAGCATAGTTAGCTACATGTACGCCACAGAGCAACGTACGTGGTGAGAATGAATTCATGAATATTATGTATATCCTGCGGAAGCATGAATTCTGCACACAATTTATGTCAAATCAATTCTTATTTCATTTCCGTATGCATCGTATTCAATTAAAACAGACCCCAAGTAGGCAAAAGCGCTCTCAATCAACACGTGGAAGGTCTTACAACACAATGATAATGGCGAACCCAAAATTTTCTACCGTGGCGTTATTTTTCTTAAACTATTGAAACCCAAAACCATTTACTGGTCAGACGGAACATTCTTTAATAGGAACCCACTCCACAGTATAATCATAGCCAAATAGTGTATTAATGGGATAAGAAGCAACAAGTAAAAAAAGTTCGCATTGCATGACATTATTGGTCGATATTAATCTTGTCACGGATTTAATGGAAATTTTAATAGCATGCCCATACAAAGTATTTGTGTTGTCTAAACCCATATTTATTATTATTTTTATTACAGTGACAGTCGCAGCTCTTTTAGTTCTTTTCTGTACCCACATTATGCCAGAATCTACTCATGCATTACTCAATATGCCAGGACTTGCTTTTTCAGTGTCCTTCTTTTCTTTACTTTTGGAATTTTACCGTCTACAAAGCCCAGCTTATGTGAGGTAAAAAATATTATAATTGTTAACTTGCGATTGCAATATACACATCGATTAATTTCATGGAGTACTCATGTCATGACCGCTTATTCCTGTATATTTTATACGTATTTTTGGTACCAAGTGCCTGTAGATATCGAAATCGCCCATGTCAGTTCTTTCGTAAGTTTATAAATTCATTACAGTCACGAAAAAGTAATGTATATTGTATTAGCTCAAATTTGGCAGTCCATACGACGTATGCGTTCAGTAAAAGTATTAGTTTTCTTGCAGCCGCAATAGGGTTAGTTACATGGCTCATAAAATATGAACGGTTTAGTTTTTTGGTAACTTCACTTCATTTTATCTAAAAGCTTCATCAGCACAAACTTTGAGTGACTTGAGCAAAATGAAAAATCAGACTGTCACATAGCCCCAACTTCTTTCTCCTTAAACGAAAATAACACTTACTTACTTTGTTTTTCTCCAATGATAGATCTAAACTGACCGAATGAACATTTATTTTGGTTACGTAAATTAGTTTTCAAAATTTGTGCCGTTTTCATAATCTGCCGACATTGGGAGTGCACTTACCATTTTATTTCCGGGTCTTGGTCATCAGTGTTGTTTGAGTGAATCGCTGTCATAACACATAACACGGTCGTCTTCTTTTCTGCGACTGCAAACAAAGAAATAAAAAATATTTTACACACATATTCAACTTCATTGTCGCTGCATTATAAGAAGTTTTAAAAGATTCTGTGCTCGTAGCGTTTACATGTATCTTATTTTAGTGCATAGCTTGTCCAAGCTGAGCACGTGTGCAAAAACATTTACGTTATTACTTTGCGTGAAAGTAAAAGTACCTACGTGTTGCATGTTGCATTCAAGTTATTTTCTCTTTTGATTTTAAGTGCAAAACTGAATTGAAACAATGGAAAAACTCTTGCAAGTGCAAACGTGATAGTTCCGGTGTACTTTGACGAAAAAGTTTTCCATACATTGCAAATTAAGATACATACAAATAGCAAATAAAGCATTTAGTCAGGCAGTGTGTGTGTCAGTTTACGATAAACGAATGAGATGATAAGTTTGATAGACACAAGTACAAATTCAGCATGAAGAAAGAGTCCATAAACACAGGTGATGGAACAACAGCTTCGGATCCGTCTTCATTACCAGTTCCGTTAGAACCACCGGTGGCAAAACGCCGACCGTCCCACTTGGCTGAATCCAGAGGTACCATCATGTTACTCATTACTATTGTCATTTTAGTCTCTTGAAACAAGCACCATTATTCCTATTGTTATTATTAAATCGAGAGAATTACAGTTACACGCGTGGCCTTGTCAATTTCTTTCCTCCAACCTATCATCAAGCCCACTCTTCAACCATAAATGTCTTATTGATTATTGATGCCATTTATTTTATATGAAAACAGTGTATAATGTAGACTCTGCGTGTTCTCATGCTTTGAATTCAACATTAGTATTACACGCTTTGTCGTGGATAAAAGTGTAAAACAGGATTTTGCAAAAACGGAAAGCTCAGTGTTCCTTGAAGGGAATTTTGCACACAAGTCTTTAACCTTAATATAGATTTTTAAATTTAAATTTATCGTGTATAAATTGGTAAATTTATGCAAACTCTTGAAAACAAGAAGCATATTGGTGTTTGATAGCTTAAAACCTTTTTCATATAAATTTTCTTATTTTCTTACGTATTAGGACGAAATCGGAAAAAACAATTTAATACCAGTGGGCTGTCTTGTCTGGATTCAGTGGATCTTATATCGATAGAAGTAGATCGAAGTGGGTAACTCGTATTTTATTAAAGCAGGGCTCTGAAAATCAATAGAATATCAATATTTAATTCATTAGCTTTAAAATTTTATTTTGCACATGGAGTAATTGTCGTATGATAGTTATTAGTTTGTTTTTTGTTTTGTATTATATGTATTTGATAGATTGTCTAAGTTGTCGTCTTGATAAAAACTACAACATACGTGATGTCACTGGGGACAAAATAATACTCAAAGGTATACAAGACTTTAATCCATTTAACTTTGACGGATTAAAAAATGTCATTCTACGAGATACGGAAAATTTGCCAGTTGCACGAGTTTGTTTCAAGCAGAAGTCTGCACTTTACTCGAGTATGGTAAGTATTGTATCTTATGAGCGTTTTGCGACTTTCCCTCTGAAAAATCTTACATCTCCTGAAATAGGCTTTGGCGGTTTATGCACCATGCGATGTCCTTGTGGGGACGGGTGAGGAGACATCTGGAATCTTTATGTTCACTTCGAAGCTCCTCCTTAGAAATGCGGATGGGGACGAGCTCTTTATCGTAGAGTATAACAATAAGATTCTTAGCTCAAATTATTCAGTAAGATTGGTTTCAAATCACTTTATGGTATCCTTATGATTAGGATTTTCATTAAAACAGTTTCTTTCTATGAATAAAGATTAAATCAGCTAATGAAGAAGCTACTGAAGAAGTGGCCAAAATTGTTGACAAGTCTAGGCACCGGATTCGTTTGCAAGTCACGTCAAAAATGAACATTACTAGCAAAGTCATTCTTATTGGATTTTGCATCGGATTGGTACGTATTTTCCCCAAAATTATGCATGTACAAGGGTTTCGTTGTTATCACAGGGAAATTAATAATGTGTTTTTACATTTACTTTGAGCAGACAAATAAATTCACCCCTCCCAACAAAGGCACGGACTGATGTATCCAAAAATCAATCAGTTCAACGATCCCTCCGGATTCCATTATACTAAATATAAAAATAGAAATTATCCTATCATCTTGATACTCCAAAGTCTTTTCCTTCTGAATTTCTGCATTCTCCTCTCCTTGCCATGTGTTAATAACTAAGGATTGGGGCCATGTTAAGTGGATGGTGTCTGAAAGTTTTACCTTTAGAAAATGACGAATTTGGTACTTGATTTAAGAAATTTGATATGCAATAAGGAGACTTGAATATTTTGCTCGTGAAACGAATTTTTCTAGAAACAGGCAAAACTTTTGGAAAATTTGTGGTCTTTATGAAAAATATTGCTAGATACTAATTTATGTATACCATTATGTATAAATTCAATCATGTTATATCGTTTAGAATAAAATATAGTATGAAGCACAACAGAAAAAATTGACATTAATTTTGACACACAAGGACATGCATCTATAAATCATTTTTCACCACCATATTTTTTGCATTCCGTCTTTGTGCATATCTAATGATTTCTAGACATTGAACAAATAGATGGGCTGGATAACTGAATGAGAATAATATACCATGTTTATCGTATGCAGGACTTCCCTTAAATCATATACCTATCCTTCAATTCTGCCAGTGCATTGTTTGCAACTCAGAAACTCAAGAATCGCAGCAGGAAATCGATTTGCTGGTTCTCCGGCGAAAGCACATTTGCGAGACAGCATGTCATTAGTTATTTCCCTGTTTTGTTATTGTTGACAATAGGATGCTTGAAGACATGAAGCACTTGAAAATTCCAAAAGAACTGAATTACCCATATTCCAAGAATATTGAACAGTAAAGATATTGTAGACTTTTGGAGGTTCACAAAGGAATCTTTATAGGATGAAGCTGCATAAAAACTGAAGGACTATTCTGTTTGCCTATCTTTTGCAAAGGAAATGTATGTTATAGTTATGTACCGTAAAATCCCAAATAGACGCCCCGGCGTCTATTTACTTCGCCAATTTTTTAGATCATAGACGCCGGGGCGTCTATTGGGAGGGGGCGCGTGATAGAGGGAGGCGTCTATTTACATCTAAG